>JASDQU010109404.1:68699-83061 GCA_032191745.1 Picea mariana
AATTAATTGTATTTTGTATTTTATATATATATATATATATATATATATATATATATATATATATATATATATATATATATAAAAAAGGGTTTGTTGTTTCAAGATTAGTAACGATTATATATAATTCTTGTATTTTGGGATTTCAACAAAATAAAGCATAGTTTTAGTTTAATATTTATAGAAAAAGGATTTTCCATATAAGAGTTTTAAGTGGTTTTTTTAATAGTTTGTTTGATGAATTGACACATAACATAAATGACTTTAAAAAACATTTATACTAGTTTATATGTGCACATTGTCTTGTTTTTCTTGTTTCTTGGTAGAGTGAGGAGTGCTTGCATCTTCAATTTCTATGGAAACTTGATTCTCATAAATTATCTCAGCCTCGACTTTCTCCACTTGATTTGATTTTTGAGTTTCATGGTTATTGGACGTAAGGGATATATATCCACACACTGTGAAAAAACTAGAGCACATAACCTTCTGCATTCTTCCTCCAACGAGTCTATATGATGTTTTTGGAGATGGAGAAGATTCGAGTGATTGGAATTCTTGGTTATGCTAGTCTGTTCCAACTCTGCAACCTTGAAGGAAATGACCAAAATAACACTACTATTGGCCTAACTTATTTCCTTGTGTCTGTATAGAACCCACTTGAATTCTTTGAGATCATCACTTGTCATAGCTGCACAATTTTCCTCTATAGAGCACTAACCCTCTATACCAAGAGCCAAGACATCGATTAAGAAAAGACCCCCTAGTTCCACTACTCCATATTATAATGTCTGTCATGTCACACAAGAATAGCCCCACAGAGAAAAGAAAAATAAATGGACCGAATTGGCAAAGCAGGACATTACATACAATAATTGGGAAAAGAAACCAAACCTTTCCCTTTCCTACCATCTACAATAGTAGCTTAGCTAACAAATCCTTTGTTCTCCCTTTCCAAAACTCTGAAACATTGTTCATGGAATCTCTCTTTAGGAATGTTCTCGACCACCACCAAATAGCATCGTTGGTAAATCGTCTTAATAATTTCCACACATGAATAGTCCCACACCCTTTGAACCATTTCATAGTGGAGCATTGATATCCCACAAGTGAAACGTTTTGTAATAAATGAGAGTGGGGGGATCACTCACTCTTGATGTCTTTCCACCTTTTTCTCTAGTTATGAGACCTTGGTAAATTCCACTTGGATTGGATGTTCATTAATTCCCACTTCAAAATGAATTTTTTTGTTCAATACCAACCACTGAAGAAAAGGTTTAAGGGTTTGTGACATGGTTAGAACCCCCATTTTCCACAATGGCACCAAGATTTAAAGTAGTTGCAAATTTTCCCCACGTATCCACCTCACCATTCCGAGCCCTCCTAATATGAAAGAGAGAAACCTTACCAAATTGTGATAAAACTTGTTTGATTCTGGAGACAATGCCTTCTAGCTTGTTCCCTCTAGGGTTCACTTAGGTAATTACCGCTTTGATGATTAATAGTGAATCCCCAAAGATAGACAAGGCCCTGATCCCATATTTCCTAATGTTGATGAGTTCACACTACAATGGGTAAGTTTTGGATAGATTGTTTGACACATTCCCTAGCCCCTAGGCATAATGAACGTTCTTGTTCCCACTTTATCATAGAGACTCTGCCCTACACTTGCCACCCCTGGGTTGTTTTTGGAAGCTCCATCAAAGAACAATGAGTTACATTGTTGTTGTAACCTCCATTCCATAAATTCAAACAACTCTTGCTTGATTTTCCAACATGGGTGTATTCCATATTTTGAAGGGAAGGGAGGCAATCCTACTTAATCAAGGTGGAATTGCCTAAACTAAATTTCCTCAAGACTATCCAATGACTGATCTTGTTCTTGAATTCTGATTCGTAGATATTTAGACATAAGTGCCTTGGCCTTGAAGGCAGTTTGCATCGATTTTCTCCCTTCATGATTGATTATTTTCTTGTTTCTGTCCAGCCATATCTTCCAACATAGGAATTTAAGAAGGGCATTCCATACTCTCCTGATGATCCAAGGGATAAAAAAAGCTCAAAAATCAAAGTGTTCAAAATTGCTCGAAAATGGTTTCATTGCGTAGATCGCATCCTCACAATCCCAACGCAACTTGAATAGGCTCAAATAGAGTTTGTGTGGCAAAGATATGGTGTTCTGTCCATTTTCCCAAACATGCAAATTTTGTTGACTGTGCAGTCCATACAGGTGATGTGGCATTGACATGGAAGGGTGACTGGGTTGTTGACGTGGCAAGGTGACTGGGCTGCTGATGGGGAAAGGTGATCGGGTAGGTGATGTGACAGGTGCTGACGTGGACCAATCGATGGTCGACATGTGGCAGGTGGTAGAGGCTTGGGTGGGCCAATAACAGGGTGCCACATGGCCCACTCAGGGGTTGCCACATGGCACCCCACCGGCCTATAAAAGGTTGGTTGGACTCCGTAGGGGTTGAACAATTGATCTCTGGGGTGAATGGACAGAGCACAGGCCATACTCACTAATCTACCTACAAGGTAGTTCTTACCATGATATGGCGCACATTCGTTTTAAGTTAACTTGGCGGAGGAGCTGACGGTAGGGCCGGGGCTTAGCCCCATCCCATGGTTCTGAGAACGACCAACCACCAACATGAATCTAGGGGGGTGGAACCAGGAGCCAGTCGACGGGTGTGGGCGGTTAGCCCTTGGGCACGACCACATGGACCATGCGACCCTGGCCTTCGATATAGGTGCGAGAAGATATGCTAACGGTGCACCATTTTTCTCCCACGCAGTGGGAATCACATCGTGGCCAGGTTTGAATGCGCGGGAGCCCAGTTTTGGCATTCTGGGTGCGTTTTGGAGAGCAGGGACAACAACATTGGGGAAAATATTCTAGGAAGAGTGTTTTTCTCATTTTTTGGCCAAACCAGGTGCAAAAAGAGCCCAGACAGGGGTTTTTGGACATTTTGGAGAAATTGGAGCCATCTATTTTGCATTCTGAGCATTGTAAAGCATTGTATTAACAAATTTGAGCATATAATGAAAATGATCCTTTGGAAGCTAAACCAGGAGATGTAGCCCAAGAGAGGGGTGAACTCCTTTATCAATTTGTTGTGTTATGTGCTTATTTTGATGATTGTTCATCATTGTTTTTGTTATTCATTTTATGTAAAAACTAAATGATTTCATGTTCTTGCAATTTGATCCAATTACCCAAGACACATATATTTTTCACTTGCAATTTTTGTCCAAAAACCTTTTCATTTTCAGATCAGTTGGTATCAGAGAAAAGGTTTTTGAAGGTTTGATTTGTTTGCAAGTGTTTTGTTTTTTGATGCTTACAAGTTTGAAGCTCACAATAGGAGAAGGACACCTTGTGGAGCCAAGTTCTCAACTTTCAAGAAGGAGAACAATTCAATCACCTCAAGATTCAAGGAGACATTCAACAAATATGGCTCATGAGGAGAGTCATGAAATTCCTACTTCAGAAGAGGAAACTTTCAGAAAAGCCTTTTATGATATGACATAAATGGTGAAAGTTTTATATGAAGAGAGGAGTGCGGGGATGCAAGGAGAAAGATCAAATCCTCCAAAAGGTAATGAAGGTAATGGTGATAAAACTCCAAAAGGAAATGGAGGAAATGGTGACACTCCACCTCCTTCACCTCCATCTTCCCCTTCGTCTACAATTTCACAACCATCTCCAAATTCTCCAAAAGAACATGGTAAAACTCCTCCATAAATTCCTTTACTTAAGCTTGATATTAAGTTTGAATTGCCTATGTACAATGGAGAGGTAAATAATGAGAAATTGGATAATTGGATTCGTCAGATTGAAGTTTATTGTAGGATACAAAGAATCCAATATGATGAAACTAATATTCAACTTGCTTCTCTTAGATTGGAAGTTGCAACACTCATTTGGTGGGAAACCAAAACTCAAGAGGACATGAAGAAACATGGCAAAGTTTTATCCTCTTGGAATGATTTTATTGTAGCAATTAAAAGGCAATTTTATCCATTAACATACATGCAGAAAGCTATCATGGATTGGAAAAACTTTAGGCGAGTTAAAGGGAAAAATGTGCAAAGCTACACTCAAGAATTTAGGAGAAGAGCTTTGATTTTGGGTATAGATTTAGCTTCTCAAGAAATGTTACTCAAATACATTGGAGGATTGCATAGCTACTCGAGGCACACAATTCTCATGTTTAACCCCACAAATCTAGATGAAGTTTTTGTAGAGGCAACTCATTTAGAAGAAAGAGGGAAGAATGGAGACAAAGGAAAGGGGAAATTCAAAGGAAAAGGAAAAAAAAATGTTTCAGTCAAGAAAGAGGGAGAAAAACTCTCATGTAAACGTTGTTCAAAAGATGGCCATGATGAATACCACTATTGGAAACTTCATCCTGAAATGAGACCCAAAACGTTCAACAACAAAGGGAGACCAAATACTGTTGCAACTACACAACATGATTTAGGATATGATTATGGAGATGAAACAAAAATCACAACCATGGGTTTTCAAGGTAAGGAATCTATTGCCAGTACTAGTTCTTCAAGTAGTAGCCTCAATGAAACTCAACATGAAAAAGAAAGAATAGAGTTTTTCCACATAAGGATTATTTCAAAGCATACCAAGATAGATACTCTATTGGATACTAGTTCATAAGAAAACCTCATTTCCGAAGACATTATCAAGAAACTAAAATTGGAAAATACTCCTCATCCTAAACCATATCCTTTAGGTTGGATATGTGACAATGCAAAATTGCATGTGACTAAAAGATTAAATTAAGATTTTCCATCACTGCAAACTTTATAGATGAGGTAGAGCTTGACGTCATTCCATTGGATATTTGTGGTATTGTTTTGGAAAGCCCATATTTATATGATAGGAGAGCCATCTTTCATCGTCATGAGAACAAATATCATTTGTTTAAAAATGGAGTTGAGTACATTGTTAGAGCACATACCAAGAAGTTGAATTTGTCACTTGTAAATGTTGGACAAATGAAGAGGTTAGTCAATGCTAGTAAAAACTTTGTACTCTTGATGATCAAACCCAAAGACAATGTTGAAAAAGAATCTTTCCAAGGATGTGATGCAAAATTAAAATCTGATTTATATGAGGTTGTTAACAAATATGATGAGATGTTTCAGGAGACAAAAGGATTGCCTCCTAAAAGAGGTATCCAACATGAGATCCAATTGCAACAAGATTGTCCTATTCCAAACATTGGCATGTATAGGATGTCAGTCATGGAGAATGCTGAAATAAAAAAACTAATCCAAGGGTTGCTTGACAAAGGGTTATCATTCAGGGCACATCACCATGTAGGTCACCAATTGTTTTAGTACCAAATAAAGATGGTACATGGAACATGTGTGTAGATTTCAGAGCCTTGAACAAGATTACAATAAAGAATCGTTACCCTCTTCCTTGAATTGATGATTTGCTTGATCAATTGAAAGATGTTGTGTATTTCACTAAGTTGGAATTGAGGAGTGATTATCATCAGATTAGGATTGCTGAAGGAGACACATGGAAGACAACTTTCAAAACAAAGCAAGGTTTGTATGAATGGATGGTTATGCCATTTGAGCTTTGTAATGCTTCTGCAACATTGATGAGAGTTATGAATGATGTTTTAAGGCCGTTTCTTGATGATTGTGTAATTGTCTACTTGGATGACATATTGATATTTATCAAATCTCGTGAAGAACATGTTAGGCACATGAAACAAGTATTAGATGTCTTGAAGAAATAAACTTTGTTTTTAAAGATGTCTAAATGTGAGTTTGGAAAGACCTCATTAGTTTACTTGGGATATGAATTGAAGATAGATCCTCCAAAGGTCAAAGTCATTTTAGATTGGCCCAAGCCCAACAATGTAGCATAGGTTAGAATATTTTTGGGAGCAACCCATTATTGGAGAAAGTTTATTTCTAACTTTTCCTCCATTGCAACTCCATTACATGTCGTGAAAAGCATTAAACAGGTTTTCCAATGGGAAGGAAAGAAACAAAAATCTTTTGATGCATTGAAGGAGATAATTAGTTCAACTCCAGTTCTTGCACTTCCTGATTTAAGACAACCATTTGAGATACAAACATATGCAAGTAATTATTCCATGGGAACAATCTTGTTGCAACATGGTAAGCCCATATGTTTTCATTTTGAAACTTTTAATGGTGCAGTAGTTAATTACCCTACATATGACAAGGAATTGTATGAATTGGTGCAAAGTGTGAAAAAGTGGAAACAGTATTTGTTGGGAATAGAAACTATTATTCACACTGATCATCAACCTTTGCAATACTTGCAATCACAAAATAAGCTACAAAAAGCAAGGTATTTCAGATGGATGGGTTTCTTGCAGCAATTCCACTTGGTGATAAGGTATAAGAAAGACATTTATAACAAGGTTGTTGATATGTTTTCTAGGCCTATTATTAGTGCTTAAGTTATTCTTAAGCATAATTCTATCATGCATGAGAGCTATATTGAACAATATGATTTAGATGTTGATTTTAAAGATGTATATGCAACTTTGTGTCAAGCTAACTAAGTAGAGGAATTGGTTTACCATGTGCATGATAAAATTTTGTATCATCTTGGAAAACTATGTATTCCACAGGGTGGAAGAGTCAACACCATAAGGGAAGTCCATTCTTCTCTTATTGCTGGACACTTTGGTGTAGGCAAGATGGTGACTAATTTGCAAAGGTATTGCTATTGGCCTAAAATGAATGAAAGTGTATCACGATATGTAATAGGATGTTCTTTATGTGCTACAAATAAGCCTAGCAACAAAAATTTAGGATTGTATACTCCACTTCGGTTCCTACCCGTCCTTGGGAAAACATTTCCATGGACTTTGTAGGAGGATTACCTATGTCTAAAAAGAATCATGATTATCTTTATGTTGTGGTTGATCATTTCAGAAAAATGCATATTTTAATGCCTTCTAAGAAGTAGGTTACAACTGAAAAAACTGCACAAATGTTCTTCCAACATGTATGGGTACATTTTGGGTTTCCCAAATCCATTATTTCTGATCGAGATTCTCGATTTATTGGGAATTTTTGGTCAAGATTATGGGCACTCATGGACACCAAGATGAAAAAGAGCACAACATCCCATCCACAAACTGATGATCAAACATAAGTCGTGAATAGAACAATAATACATCTTCTTCGTGGTTATTGCAACAAACATCCTAAGCTTTGGGATGAACACCTACACTACATTCAACATGCTTATAACTAGGCTAAGCATTCATCGACTCAAACATCTCCATTTGAGGTATGTTTTGGTTATTTTCCAAAATCTCCTTTACATTTTATCTTTGGGAAGGATGTTTCTATTGATGGTCATTTTGACATTGATAGAGCAAAGAAGTTCATTGGACAAATTCAATTGATGCATCAAATGGTACAAGAGCAGTTGGAAAAGAGCTAAGCCAAGTACAAGACAAGACATGACAATCATCGTGTTGATAACAGTTTCCAAGTTGGAGATGAAGTTTGGCTTTACATTAGCAAAGATAGGCTTAAAGGAGAAGGTAAAAAGATGAAACCAATCAGATATGGACCTTTTAAGATTCTTGAAAAAATTGGTAACAATGCCTTCCGTTTGAATTTTCCTCCTTATATGCAAATGTATGCAATTGTTAATGTTGAGAATTTGAGATTGTATGAGCCTGCTTTGATTAATGATCAAGGAGAGCATGTTCAAATTCCTTCAATAGATGACTTCTCGCCAGAATATCTTTCAGAATTGCAACAAGATACCATCCTTGATAGAAAGACAAGAACAACAAAACGAGGGAATGTGGAGTACCTTCGTGCTGGTCTCAAAGGAACAAATCAAAGAAACGCTAAATGGATTGAGGTTGGAAGGGTGAGGGAACTATACCCTCATCTACATGTTGATGGAAATAGTCTTTTGGAGGTCCAAAATCTTCCCAATGGGGAGGAGTGATCCAGGGGATTAAAAAATGCTCAAAAATCAAAGTGTTCGAAATTTCTTGAAAATGGTTTCATTGCATGGATTGTGTCCTCACGATCCCAACACAACTTGAATAGGATCAAGCAGAGTCTATATGGAAAATATATGGTGTTCTGTCCATTTTCCCAAATAAGCAAATTTTGCTCGTTGTGCAGTGTGTACAGCCGTACAGGTGACATGGCATTGACGTGGCAGGGTGACTGGGCTGCTGACGTGGTAGGGTGACTAGGCTCCTGATGTGGCATGGTGATTGAGCAGGTGATGTGACAAGTGATGACGTGGACCAATCAGTGGTCGACACGTGGCAGGTGGCAAAGGATTAGGTGGGCCAATGACAAGGTTCCACATGGCCCACTCAGGGGTTGCCACATGGCACCCCATCGGCCTGTAAAAGGTTGGTTGGACTCCATAGGGGTTGAACCCTTGACATCTAGGGTGAATGGACAAAGCGCAGTTTGGACTGACCAGTCCACCTACGAGGTAGTTCTTACCATGGTATGGCATGCATTCGTTTTAAGTTAATTGGGTGAAGGAGTTGAATCGGGAGCTGGTCGACAGGTGCAGGCGGTTAGCCCTGGGGCAGCCACATGGACCATGCGACCCCAACCTTCGCACTAGGTGCCAGAAGATCTGTTAACGGTGCCCCATTTTCGCCCACGCATCGAGAGTCACACCGGGTCCAGGTTTGAATGAGTGGTATCCTGGTTTTGGCATTCTGGGTGCGTTTTGAAGAGCAAGGACAATATCATTAGGGAAAATCTTCCAAGAAGAGTATTTTTCTCATTTTTTGGCCAAATCAGGTGCTGAAAGAGATGAGACAGGGGTTTTTGGACATTCTAGAGCCATTGGAGCCATCTATTTTGCATTCTGAGCATTGTAAAGCTCTGTATTAACACATTTGAGCATATAATGAAAATGACCCATTGGAAGATGGACCAGGAGATGTAGCCCAAGAGAGGGGTGAACTCCTTTATCAATTTGTTGTGTTATGTGCTTATTTTGATGGCTGTTGATTATTGGTTTTGTTGTTCATTTTATGTAAAAACTCAATGATTTCATGTGCTTGCAATTTGTTCCAATTACCCAAGACACATATATTTTCCATTTGCAATTTTTATTCACAAACCTTTCCATTTTCAGATCACGTGAATACCTTCTTCCCTCTTGACACATGATAAACTTGAAGTTAAGATGAATTTACGTTGGTATACTATTTAAAGCAATGTCATTAAAACACTTGTTTGAGTTTAAACATTACTTTTGACTCTTTCACTCAAGAAAAACTATTCCAAAAATAATAATTTTGAATGTCACTTTTTTCATTTTTCATTAGAAAAAAACACATGCTTTATCTCGTAATCAATACATTCAACGTAAAACACATGCTTTATCTCGTAATCAATGCATCCAACATTGTTAGATATGGGTAGGTATAAACCAATACATCCATCCTCTAATTTACATGTTATAGTGAAATTAAGTAACATATAAAGTTTATAAACACAAATAAAGTTTTCGACTAAATGCTAGGATTGTTCATCAACAATTATAATATTTCATCTTTGTTGAAATTGATATTATTATTCAAATTTACAAATAAAACTATTATTCCAAATACCTAGATAACTTGGGACTTATATATATATATATATATATATATATATATATATATATATATATAATCCACCCATTTTACATACACTTTTGTGTATATAATTGCAAACTATAAGCACCATTTTGATTTTCTACTTGTAACTTTGATGTGATATTTTGTGTGGAATTTTGTAAATGTGTTTAGTTTTATTTGTGCTACTTATCACGTCAAGGTGGTTGATATCATTCACCCTTTTATATTATGAGCTTTAAATTATGTGTCTGAATTTATTTGCCTTTGAATGTGAATTTTTCAAATTACATATATGTGACACTTTTATGGTTTGCATGTGCTACCAGATACTTATTGTTAGATTGGATAGCTTGCGATGTCCTCCCATGCTAGAGATTGTAGGACGTTATCTTTCTAAATTACCCAAGGTTGATTTGCACTCTTAACTTTTGCCATTATAAATCTATGTTATCTTTGTAAATTACCCAAGGATGATTTGCACTCTTAGCTTTTGCCCCTAACAACATAATTATTAAAAATGATTTTAATACAATTTAATATCAACAATATAATTGCCACAAGATTTCAGTAGTTGTAATTATCATACAATTATCATAATTTATGGAGTTTTTTTTTAATATTTGGAATAGAATTTGAAGAAATTTATTAGTTAATTTTTCTCATTTCGAGAATGGTATTTGGGTAAATTTGATTTTGTATAAAATTGAATATTTTTCGATAGCTTACTCATTTAAAACTTCAACATGTCACTTACGAGAATTAAACCTAAATGGGAAAAAACATCACACAAACCACTTAAACTAAACCCAATTAAATATAACCTATAAAATTTTATATGAAGAAAAATTGCAAACCACCTATAATAATGGACTAACCTTTTCATGTCCATGATAATGCCACATGATAGAAGTGCAACATATTACACCATATGTAACTCTTGAAAAGGAATCACAAGGCACCTAATTAACCTAATTATGGTATGTCTCGTGAGGTAAGGGTTCCTACGTTATTATCCCATCACAACTTACTGTAGATGGTCATCCACGTTGGTGGAAACTTGACCCAACACCTTATTACAATTTTTTTATTAAAGTTCTTTTTGATAAAATTGAGTTTTGATTTTATTTTATGTTTTACGTTATCATGTGGTCACATATGTGATCATAACTTACCTGTAAAAAAACACCTTATTGCAATTTTTTATTAAAGTTTTTTTTATTACAATTTTTTATTAAAGTTCTTTTTGATAAAATTGAGTTTTCATTTTATCTTATGTTTTAGTTATCATGTGGTCATCAAAGCGTGGTCACATCTGTGATCATAACTTACATGTAAAAAAATGGTTCTACAGATGATCATGACTTACATGTGAAGGGGATAATCATATATTTTGATATTATAGTGATTTTTGTTTTTTATAATGTTGGTAGATATTATTTAGTTTCAACCTTAACTTGATTAAATTGATTAGTCTAGTTATTTTTAATGTGTTTAACTATTAACAAATAGTCATATGGGTGATAACAATTTAAGGGGTTAAAAACGGTTTTATGAGTATTTATGACATGACTTACATGGGGGTTAATTAAAATGTGACCATATAGGTAGTGATGATTTATATGTAAAAGGTTAATAAAAAATGGTTACATAGATGGACTTACATATAAAAGGATTAATCATATATTTTGTTATCGTAGTGACTTTTGTTTTTAATCATGTTAGTAGACATTATTTAGTTTTGGCTTTAACATGGTTCATCAATTTATATTTTATATGTTTTTTTGAAATAAATCAAAGTTCATTGATTATTTATTTAAATAGGTATTTTTGGAATCTTTCTATGTCAAAATTACAATTAAAGTGACTAAATGTGAACAAAAGAGTGGCAAGTGGTCACTGTAAACTTTGAATGACTATATCTAGAGACATGAAGCATATGCGATCTTATCATAGTGTTGCATCTCATCAAGAGAATTCTCATAGAAGCTGGAACTTTTGATGTGGGAATATTTATGAACAATTGTGATTAACTGATTGAATGGTGCTTATGATCTTGGTAGATGTATAAGCTTTAGGAGGCTGATTAGTATTAGATCTAGACTTCTAAGAAGCTTATGATTGAAACCCCCCAAATCTATCTATAAAAAGATAGAAAATACCAACTCTTGGATATCGATATTAAGGGATATTGCCTCGAGAGAAAGCATCAACATAGAAAAAGGAAGACATCAAAAAGATTCTTACTTGAGCTCTTGATAGAGAACACATTGTTTCTAGAAACAAAGGTGATTGTTTTGTCAATGACAAGTGTTTACGAACCAATCATGGGGTCATGGGCATCCATTATTCTAGTTCCATATTTCAATTTGTCTAAGTAAATATAATGAAACAACACCATACAATGGCATGCCATGGTTCTTACATGATCAAACATGTGTTAGGAATTTACAAGAAAATATGCTTTTGTGTCCTAGTAGTGCAAATTACTGAAATGACATGAGTCATTAGCACATTAACATGAAATATCATATATGATACCCTTTTCTTGTGATAATTTGTCATTTTTTCTCTATTATCTAGTTATCAAAAGAATTACTTCAAATTCTAAAAGTGTTGGATCAATTCTCCAAGGACCAAAATTGATTTTTTTTTTCAATTTCACATATTCTTTTTAAGAGATTTTGATGATGTCAACAATTTCTACAAATTCATCCTTGTGAGAATTCTTCAATGTTACATAAATAAATCACATTTGTTCATTATAATCTCTCTCTCTCTCTCTCTCTCTCTCTCACACACACACACACACACATGCAAGTATTTTTTTGTATTTGGTATATTTTAAGATGTGTATTTGTTAATCCCATCTTTATATTCATGATTGTTCTCATTTTCATGAGGTAAATGTGTGTATTTATGACTCCCATTCTCATATGAATGAAGGCTATGTGAAGGAATGCAATTGCTATATTTTTTTCATAAAAGTCAGATGGAAGATAAAAATATGCATTTTTTACAAATGCATACCGCCATTTCTAATTGCGAATGAAGATGGAAGTTTGTAAATAAACACCTTCACTTCCATATCACTCACTCTCCTAATACATTATATAAAAACCCATAGTTATATTGATAAGTACAAGACGTTTCATTGTCAATTGGGTTTAGTTTGGGTGGTTAAGAGGAGAGATTATTATCCTCCCTATCTAAATTCAAATCCTACTTATAACATGTTTTCTCCTCATGGTTCCATTGGGCCTGACAAGGTATTAACAATCTCACTCTTGTCCTAGAAGGTGGAATGTGATATTTAAAACATTTTTCAATTGGGTGTAACTCAAGTAATTGTAAAAAAAAATTATTACCCTTTGTACCCAGGTTCAAATCCCACTTTTTGATATGACGTGTTTGTTTTTGGTGAACAATTGTTAATGAGTTATATATAATTTATTGATAAGTTGTTAACTTAACCTTACACCCTGAAAAATCTAAAATTTACTCTAATTATCATCCTCAAAATAGGAAAATACAAAACATTCCATTATGTTTTCATATCATATGAAACAATATTCTTTGAATATTTTTTAGTAAACGAATAAAAACAACAACAAAAACAACAACAACAACACCAACAATTTATTTTTAAGTTCACGACCAAGCCAGACAACAAATTGGTGTATGAGATCCCCTTGTTTGTGGGACAAGGAACCCCCTCTGCACAACGAAAGAGGAAGACACTAGACCATGTCTCGTTATCTAACTATTGTTACATCATATCATGATGTGTCTTTGTTACTACATGTCCCACGGGTTTAAATTATGAAACACAAAAGACGTTTAAGAAATTGATTGAAGTTGATTGTAATAACGAGCACCTCCCCCCCAAAAAAAAGTTACGTAGACAATAACATTTGTGTATTTGTGTGTTTCCCCTACATGTATTAGTGGGGGGACAAGTTATGTACAAAATACTATTTGTGTCTTTGTTGGTATAAGTGTTAATGTGTTTATTTGTGCAACACAAAAGATAAGAAAATTGATTGAAGTTGATTGTAATGACAAACACTTTAATAAAAAAAAGTTAATTGTAGTGATGAGCATTCATTGTGTATACAATTAATGTGGAGTTTGTTTAACGCTATTTTTATCATGTGTTGAGAGGAATCAAATCCCTCCATTTTCAAACCTCTCTTTGTTGGAGATACTTCACACACACCTAGGATTTTTTTTTCCTAAGGTTTTCCCTATGTTTATTAGTCATTATCTAGTCTCCTACATTTGAGGGAGAATATTCATTTTCCTACATTCTAGGGGAACATTCTCTTCAGTTCACACTTCAGTTGGATCAGTTGAGTGGAGCCTTGATGCCACATTGCTTCCATCACCATGAAACATTGGGATCATCACTGCTAATGCACATTTTCCTTGGGATTATCACCAGAGTGGTGCATTACTGATGCTTTTAGTTAGTTAACTGTGGGCTGAGAGGCTAGTTGACTTAGACTAGGTGGCAATTAACTCCCATAACTGTTGGTGTGTGTCCAGATCACTCTAGACCACCACTATGGTGCATTGGCTTCTCTTCTAGTGTGCATTAGTTGAATTATATAGATTGTATGAGGTATAAATTATCATTCATTCATTCAGTTAATACAATTCTTTGATTTTCTCTCTCTCTCTCTCTCTCTCTCTCTCTCTCTCTCTCTCTCTCTCTCTCTCTC
>JASDQU010109404.1:83088-97907 GCA_032191745.1 Picea mariana
TGCAAACTGTGTATGTCTTTTACTAGATAGATCTTATTTGTGCAGGTTCATCCACATTTACATGGTATCAGAGCTGACAAATTTCTAGGAAAAAGACACACCAGACTCTTTTTGCAGGTACCGAAGATTAAAGACAGCGAGAAAATGGAATTTCCAAAAGAATTGATTCTTACACCGTACCATTTCTTTGCATGGAAGAAAAAGATGGAATTGCATCTTTGAAGCAGAGGATTATACAGGTTAACCATGGGAACAAAGACCAATCCCACATCAGCCATAGAAAAATCCAAGTATTTGAATCAGATGGATGAAGCATATGGAACTATTTGCAGTCTCATTTCTCCTGAACTCCTCTTTCAGATATCCTCTTGTAAAACCCCCAGTGAATTTTGGACCACCATGGAAGGAATTTTTGGAAAACAGGATGAGATGAGGGGACATATTCTCGAGGTAGAATTGCTCACTTTGGATCCAAAAATCTTCGACAATCTCTAATATTTTTTTACCAAATATAAGGATTTGTTGTCACAACTCAAGACTTGCAGGGTTGATAAAACTAAGGAGGAGAAAAAAATGGTTCTTACCATTCTTTCCAAACTTGGTCCAGAATAATCAGTGTTTGTATCCGCATTTCATTCGGTTAGGCTCACCTTTGGAGCCACTTGGACCATGCCCTCTCTTGAGGTCTTTATCAAGTTTCTGACATGAGAGCAGACCAATCTCATCAACATGGGAAAAATCAAAGGCTCAAAGGTGCATGCACTTGCTATGCAATATGGTAGCAATCACCAAAATAATAAATATAAAAGAAAAGACAAAGGGAAGGCACATGAAAATCAAAAGAAGAAAGGGTTCTCAAAACCCTTCAACGATTCATACGGATCCAAAGGTGGAAAGGGAAGAAAAGGGGAGAAATGCACTTACTGCCAATGAGGATTCCATCCAAAATCTGCATGCATGTAGAAGCAGATAGATAAAATGTAACAATTACTTCAACAAAAGAACCTTGGAGATTTCATCCTCGAGGGTTCCAAGAAGAATAAGCCAGAAGATCAAAACCCCAAGAAAGGTAATTCTAGCCATGCTTTGATTTCCATTAACTTCTCTCCCGATGCCTGGATTGTAGATTCAGGTGCATCACACCACATGACATCCACAAAGGAAGTCTACTTTTCATTGGACACATGCAAAGGTCCTCCTATTCTAATGGGGGACGACTCTCCATTCAAACTCACCGACAAAGGGAGAGTTGAACTCACAAACAGGAGCTTCGAGAATGTGCTACATGTTCCCAAACTCTTCGTCAATCTTCTTTCCATGTATTAGATGAAAAAATATGGCACCGGAAAGAGAGTAATATTCACACCTAATATAGTGGATATCTATAACATGCAAACCAATTCCAAAGTTGCTATTGGTGAGGTAAATCACCAATCGAGACTCTACACATTTTCTGAATTTATTGAACCAGATTCTGCATTACTTCTTACGCATGCTGATGAAAGAAATAGGATATGGAACAAAAGGTTCGGGCATTTAAATTTCAGATACATGCAACAAGTTACCAAGAAGGGAATGGTTGAAGTTCTACATGACATCCACTTCTCCAAAGGAATTTGTGAGGGATGTGTCCTTGGAAAACACCCTCAAGAGAAATTTGATAAAGGAAAGACTAAGAAGGCCTCCTCGCCTTTGGATCTGATACATAATGATCTCATGAGCCCTTTTCCGCATCCATCAATTAGTAAATCAAGGTACATGCCCATTTTTGTCGATTCTTTCTCATGCTACACTTGGAATTTATTTCTTAGGCAAAAAACTGAGGTCTTTCAACATCTCAAAGATTTCAAAGCCCTTGTTGAGACACAGTCAGGAAGGAAGATCAAAGTCCTACGAACAGATTATGGGGGGGAGTATGTCAACCATGAGGTACAAAATCTTTTTCTTGATGTAGAGATTCAATTTCCGCACATGGTTCCCTATACTCCGCAGCAAAACAGAGTTGTTGAGAGGAAGAATAGATCCCTGAAAGAGATGGCATATTTCATGCTACATGCAAAGTCACTTTCACAAAGATTATGGGTTGAAGCACTTAATTGTGCGAACTAGATCCAAAAAATATCTCTCGATATATATGTTAAGGATAAGACCCCCTTTGAGGCTTGAAGTGACCTCAAACTGGAAGTGGCCCACTTCTATATATTCGGTTCACATGCATGAGACAAGATTCCCTCTGAGAAGAGGAAGAAACTTGATCCGCATAGTATAGAGTGTATATTTGTTCGATACCTAGACGATGTGAAGGGAAGCAAACTCATTGATCCCTCTACGGACCGACTCATCATTGAGTGTAGTGTCCAATTCGAGGAAAGTATATTGCATGCACCTCAGGAGCCACATGCATACACTTTTGTTCTTCCACCTGTCAAAGATGATGAGCATGCCCATGCCGACTCTTCTTCAGATGAGAGTTCTAATTCATAGGATTCTGTTGATTTAGATATTGATTCAGTATAGTCAGATGGAGATTCAGTGCATGCCGATGCATATGAAGAGCTAGATCCACGTCCCAAGTGGGCCAAAACTACTCTTCAGGATGCAAGATAACTTGTTGGGGATCCAACTAATACCAGGAGGAATCAATATGATTTCAAGGAGCCTCCTCTTGCACTCACTGCCACTGAATTGATGCCACCAATGCATCTTTTCTTGGTTCAATCTTCAGATCCACAATCCTATAATGAGGCTTCTGGGAATCCATTTTGGGAATCCGCCATGCAAGAGGAGTACAACTGCCTCCTCGAGAACTAGACTTGGGATATGGTTCCCCTTCCTCTAGGAAGGAAACTTGTCAGGCGCAGATGGGTCTACAGGACCAAGAGTGCAATAGATGGACATGTTAGAAAATACAAATCCAGACTAGTATCCAAAGGCTTTCATCAAGTGGATGACATTGACTATGACGAGACCTTCACTCCAGTAGCAAACATGGATTCCATACACTTGGAACTTTCCATTGCGATACCCAAGGGATGTGAAGTACATCATATGAACATGAAGAATGCATTTCTTCATGGATATATATATGGAGAAACCCCAAGGCTTCATGTAGGATTCATCTTTGGTCTGTCGACTGAAGAAGTCACTTTATGGCCTCAAGCAGGCTCTGAGGGCATGGTATTGTAACATCCCCTCTGTTATGTCATAAATAATTGAGAAAGAGTAAGAAATATTTTTTTTCTGAAACATCATTAAAACAAGTGGAACGTGATATTAACATACTTCAGTCATACGCAATATAATTCATGATAATAACATACACCAGTAATACACATTCTTTTTTATTTCATTTCATTGCACAACTAGATTTAGATACCACTTTAATGCATGAATAATTTGCCACCTCACATAAGACAACATAAAAAACTACCCACCTAACCTATCCTGCAAGGTTAGGACCTCCAAGACACATAATCAACGCTCAAGTATAGGATTCATCCGATTGATTTTGACCAATTAACATCTCAAGACTGGAAACTATTCTAAGGAACAAGGAAGTATCTAATTCCCATATTTTCAATCCATTCCAAAATTAAATTATAAATTCCAGTATTCTTGACTACATTTTCTTCAACATAAAAAATATGGTTACATGGTCACCACACCATAACACCATTGCATACTATTACAATAAATCATCATCTAGAGAATGTGTTATTTCCTTATGAAATCCATCCTAAAATTTCTAGTCACCATTTATAGATATCTCTCTTCCTAAGGAAATACAACCATCAATCATTAATTATAATTTAAACAACCTTCCAATGAACAAATCAAGTAAGCATACATTATGAGTTAGCATAATCTCTATATGTATAAATTGGAAGAGAAAAGAAGAAAAGAGAGAAGCTCTCTAACACCGAGAGGAGACCATAAGCCTTCTATGCACCTTCTGAACGAAAAGATATTGAGGTAAGTAAATATTTTGTCTCTGTGTTTGTCTGTTTTTGAAAACTAGAAACTAAATTTTGTTTTTCGATCCAAATATTTTCTTCTGGGAGTCACAGAAAAAGATCTGCCTAGTGCCCAAGTAAGAGGTGCACAGAAGGACCTTTGAAGTACAAATCTCAGGAGAAATAACGCTAGGTGAACACAGAGACCAATCAGGGTATACGGGGGCCTTAAATTTTGAAGAATGAAGATCACGAGAGACAATGCAACTACACAGTTTAATCACAGTACATGTGCAGGAGACCTCTTAAAGTTTAGAGCTCAGGAGGAAAGCACATCGTGTGCACCCAGATTGAGTCATCTAAGTGATGAATCTCCATGAGGGATAACGAGGGTAATTCTCTAGGGGGAGAATTTCTTTTTTTTAGGTTGAGTGGACGAGATCTAATCAAGAGGATTCAAAATCCCATAACCATTAGCTCAGATAGAATATGTGCACTAGATAAACCCTAAAACCTTCAAACTTCATTACTTCGACATACTAGAGTTGTTTGTAATAAGGGAGCCCTGAAAACCAAATTCGTGGAGTGAATCTACACAGTAGATCGGTGAGTGGATGAGGGCTGTTGGATCATTAATGGTTCAGATTTTCAGTGATTTTGGTTCCTAACATAGTAAGAGTTAAGAAAACACTGAAGCTCCAAAGTACCAGAGTGAAGGTCCATCGTATATTTGACGATCGATCACGAGCCGTTAGATCTATGAGCCTTCATTCTTTGGAGGTTCGATAATTCGACAATTCGACAGAATTAGAGTCAAGAAGTTAAAGGTTAAGGAACTTCTGGAGTCTCTAAGTCCAGAGTAAATCTTGTCTGTCAGTTGATGGAAGGATGTGGGCCATAGATCTCTGAGTTATTCGAAAAATTTTCTTCAGTTAAGTTAAGGTGTAGTTGCTAAGGATTAAGATAACTCCAAAATTCTGAAGTCTGAGAGTGAAGGTCAACCATAGATCTAGAAAATGATCGTGGACCATTAGATACGTTAGAACTTCGAGCCTTTATTCTTCAGAGGTTCATGAGTTCTGCTCTCCGGAGGAAATGAGTTTTTGTTTGAAAAAAGTGAGGAATTCTCTGTGTTACGAACTCCAAAGTGGACGACAATCATTGATTTGAGGAGGAGTGTAAATGTCAGATCTCCGAGCCCTTTGAAGGTTTAGATATCCGGGTGAAATAGTTTTGAGTTGTGTAAGTGGAGAAAACCCCCAAATCCTGGAGTTCCGGAGTGGATCTCTACCATAGATTCTCACGTGAGGAGAATCTCCATCAACCATTATATTAAGTTCTTAAAGGTTAATGAAGGAAGGTGGAAGAGTAGGGTTGACCTGTAACTGTCGATCAACTTAGCTTATGTCCGAATTCAGTCGGTAGCACTCCAGGTGAACATGAGTGTTGAACTTAAAACCTCTAGAGCACTGGAGTTTCAGAGCTCCGAATAGTGCTCCTTTGGCTAGCACTAGGTTCTTGCCCATGGGCACATGCATAATTGGTTGAGGTGGAAGGGCTAATGCCTAAGAATAGAAGTAAGAAAAAACTCCCAAAACAAATTAATAACATACCACGATCTCAAATAGTTTTGTTGGATTTAAACTACAATTAAACACATACATCCACACTACAATTGCTTCATATTTGTCAACAATTTCGACATATAAAAAAATGATGTAAATTCAGATTAACGAATTTCAACGAGGATCCACCATACAAAAAATTTGGAAGGTCATAAGTTTTAACATGAATTTATGATACGAAGTTAGGATCTAGAATACAAATCGATAGAGAGCCCATCAAGAAATTGATTTGGAATAAAAATGAAATTCAATGATATAAGAAACTCATGATATAATTTCAAAACTAACTCCTTGGTTTACCAACGAACATTTGCACTGTTAAATCTCGAAATAATCTCAAATAAACTCTGATAATTCAAATTTAATATAGATAAAATAATATTTTAGAGCATAAGCCATTCACAATACAAAATTTGGATTTCACAATGAAGATCAAGCCTTCCCAAATTAGAGAGCGTAAAACGTTCGAAATTACAACAAGATTTAAAATATAAACCCCGTAATTATTATCCGCTTGGAAATAATTGTAATTTAAAAATATAAACTCAGAACTAAAATTCGTTGATAATAATTGTAACAATTAGCATTCAGGATTTCCAGTGATTCTACAATGGTCCTATCAGTCTAAAATACAATTGCATTAATACTACAAATAAAATTCAGAATATAAAAATACTAGAACCAATGAATGTTGCATAATGAAGATGCCTTCAAAGTCTTGCACTCCTCCCTTCCTTCGCTTGCTAATCACAAAGACTTCATCGGTACCTCCCAACGAATGCTAGGGGTACTCTTTTTCCCCCTTATCCCCTCGAGTTGCAAAGGGGCCTGTTGGCCCTTGACCAAATTTTGTGGAAACATTGGTCGTGTTTGACCATTTTTGGGACTTCAACAGGCTAGTCGAAGATGAAGTGCCCAGGCGAAGCGAAGATAGCGGGATATCACCCTTTTTTGCAGGCGTTTTGGGTTTTAGGGTTTATGTAACGGGTATGGGATGTCGGCCCATGGGTTTACCCATGCTTAGGCCTTTTTTTAATGTATAAATAAGTAGCTAGGCGATGTAAGAAGCCGCTTGTGGCTTAGTGCAAGTAAGTAGGTGCGAGTATTTGTAATTGGATTAGTGCATGACCAGTTGGTTTTGTGCAAGAAGATGTGTTAAATATTGTAGAGATAAGTGCAAGTGATTGTAAGAGGCTTTGTGCTATCTAGGATTTGGCTTTGTGCCTTGACCTAACTCGGGGAAGGAGGATCTGCGCGCAGATATCCTGCCCTTTGCGGAGTGGCTCTGTGGCTTTGCGCATAAGAGCAGAGGTATGTAAGAAAGATTGAATATCAATAAATAAGAAGAGGAAGTTGGTGGACATAGCCCCACACTGGGGTGAACCACGTATATCCTGTGTTGTTGTGCTTTGTGTAATATTGTTCATGATGTTTATGTATCTATTTTCTTAGTGCATTGTTCTTGATGTGTGATAGGTAGATTCATTGATGCTTAGTGCTTTATCTATGAATAAATGCTAATTATTCTATGATGCTATGCGATAAATGAATAGATGTGCTTAATCTTGATTACTACTGCGTTGATCTGTAGTAGGGGTTAATATGTGATGTGAATAAGGATAATAACTTAATGCATATTGTTGGATAAGTGCTCTGTTAAAGTGTTGTAATCATAGATCTATGTCCCAGCTAGGTTGTAGACACTTGAGTCCTGCAACCCCCCCTGCCTCTACCTCGGGTGAGACTTCATATTCTTCACAGGTGTTGCCAAAAGGGCCTGTAGTTAGGGTTTTGTTGGTGCTCTATTGAAGTGTTAAACCCTGGGTCTGCCCCTGTTCCAACAAATGGTTTCGTTGTTGGGACCTGAAACTGTGATTGTTGGGAACTGAAGAAAAGAGAAAGCTCAGTGCGCATATCTATTGTTGTAGTGTGCAGTATTCTACTTGACTTGCGAAGCTTTGTGCTAAAAGAGAAGTTCGATCTGAATAAAAGAGGTAAGATCTTAAATCTTTGTGCTCTGGTAAAGGTAAGATAAGAGGAAATTTTTGTTTCAAAAGTATGAATCTAGGTATGGTTGAGATATTTTGTCCTAGTATGAAAACTAGGGCACAAATAGAAGGAAAAAGATTTGATCTGAATAGATCTGATAGAGATAGTGAAATATATGTTATTCCTATGCATAGAAATAATTTTTGGACTAGCAAGTGGGTGTAGGAACCTAAAACGAATTTTTGCATATTGCAGGTCCATCACTGTAATCCCAGTGTGTAGTACCAGAAAGGTTTGGGATAATTTAAGAGAAAGAGAGGAATGAAATTGTGTTATAACTGCAAAAGATTGAGACATCTTGCTAAGGATTGCCCTAGTATAGGTCCTATTTGTCTTTGTTGTAAAGTTGTTGATCATGAGGTTTTCGATTGCCCTAGAATGATTGCTAAAGTTGAAAAGATGAACCTGAGACAAGAAAACTATGAAGAAGGTCAAGAAACTAAGGACATGTTAGAGAACCAAAAAGAATCAGAGACTACGTTATTACAGCTTAAAGAAACGCTGAATGATCACAGAGCCATCATTTTCCCAGAGATCTTAAAAGAGAAGCAGTGCATAGAAATAAGAATAGGATACTTCGACATAAATTGTGTCTTGGATGAGGAAAAATAGGTGAATATTATGCTAGAAAGAACTTGGGAAATTGTGGGAAAGCTTGATATGGTTCCTTCATTGGGAAGGATAGGATTGTTTAAAGGAAATATGGTAACCCTATGTGGAAGAGTTACTAGTGTACCTATGATTTCCCATGGAACATCGATTGAAGAAGAATTTGAGGTCATTAAGTTTGTTGGGAACAACACCCCTTTTGCACTCTTGTTAGGAAAGCCCTAGGTTGAGAAAGATCAGATCATAAGGAAAGAAGAGGAAGAAGCTACATAACAAAAAAAGAAAGAATTAAGGGACTTCATAGCCAATAAAATAACACAACTAATAGAAGAACAAGAGGACAAATCGAAGCAACTGAGGGATAGAGACTCGGCTGTCGAAGTTGGAAGAACGCAATAAGGCTTACAGAACCTGTCCATGTAGGAGAGAAGAGCATCCACCTTGGAAATAGTAAGAGAAGAAGTGTTACCTTCGAACCTTTTAAAGACCCTCGGTTCCTACACTAAGAGAAGATAAGAACAAGAATGGAAAGAGGAACCCAGAGACTGAAATCATAGGGAAGAAGGCAAGAAATCTCAGCAAGAAGAAAGCAAAGTTAGAAAGACTACAAGAAGTTCCAAAGGAGACTTCGTAGAAGGCAGGCTTGCAGAACTTGAACCTCGTCAGAATAGCAGAACAACACATAATGGAACTTCACAACAATGAAGCTATATGATCGTTGGAGGCATCCCAACCGCTAGAAAGACGCTCCAGAATGGATAGAAACACAGTTATTGCCGAAAATATCGCCATTGGACCATTGAGACCACACCATAATGGATGGATTCATATTGATTAAGGCATTTTGACTCGTTGAAGGAATTCGTTACGATGTTTCTTTTTTAATTCGTCGAATGTTGCACTGGGACCACTTTTGCAACCCGAGATATTTGAGCTAACAAATAATTAATCGCAAATCCCGTTGCATTATCTAGACCTTGCCACCGATTCAATTACCTTGAGTGTTCATTTTCCTAACCGAGTTATCTGATTATGCGCATGTCGGGCAATCTTAGCGCAGTAGATAAATCTGTAGAAGAGATCTTGATCGACCTCATGGATGAGAAGGTCATGTCTGTAGGTATACATGCATCGTTGATGGGAAGATTGAAAGCACCCCCCTTGACTGCACGATGGTCTAGCCAAACCGCGATGGAGAAAAGAAGTAAGCACCGCGGCGATCTGGCGAACGCGAAGCAGATCCCGTCAATCTTTCCTGACTACATCCCACCTCTGGCTGGCACAGTTAGTCATGACAGTGTTCAGCGTGACTTTGAGTACACGTTTATCACCGCATACCTCTTGAAGGGGATACATGCAGTCAGACCATAGTTGGGATTGATCCTAGATATCAAGATCAGTGACTTCAACCTCGAAGACAGGAAGAATTATGTGATGCTCACACCGCATAGATACCTGACGAAGACGACTGGGAAGAAGCCCAAGATAGTTCCCAACCATGGATTAAAGAGATCACACGATCGACGATCCTAAATGTGATGGAAATTCCCCACTTCGGAAGACATCAGGAGGTTAACACGTGTGTTAAACTCTTCCTGTCATGCTACCATGGAGGTTATCTCTGGTTAGATAGGCGTGTAACTTTGGATCCGACACTGATCCACCTGATCATTGGATTGAGTTTGCAAGGACCAAACCCTCACCAGTTCTACCTAGGGAAGGCTATAGATCGCTCCCTGGCGCAATGGATCAAGGAGACCTATGGCGATGTAGAGAAGGGGAAGCGAGGCTACAAGGTAACATCCATCCAGAATAGCATAGTGTGCCTATCTTGTCAGTTGATCATTGGAGAGCTCGTCAGAAAGAACTGACCAACACAATTTATAGGGTTCGTAGTCAACCTCGCAGGGAAGTGTGTCGAAGGGATGCAGATGAACTAGGCGAGCTACCTTGTCAACGAGTTGGAGAAGGATTGTCGCGAAGCGCAGAACCAAGGCTAGGAATTTCACTTCAGTTGGTTGTTGATTCTCATTGCATTTGTCACTTGGGAGATGTGGGAGGGAGCGACATTTCCAGAATTCGAGCCATCAGAGCCATTGGCTGCGAGGTTCAACACCTTGTGGTATACAGACAATATGGAAAAGCAATGGAAATCAAATGTGGTGTTTCATGCTTACTACCTAGAACTCATGCACGCCATTGAATCATTCCCCCAAATGAAAATGAATACCTTGCACACGTACAAGCTGCTAGCAAAGTTCCCCGTGGACTGCCACTTCATCTACATCATTGTGCATAAGGATGAAAGTAAAGAGGAGCTGCAGTCTTACTATAAATTGACTGATGAAGACATGGATGAGATAACTAAGGAATGACCAGCTTAATTCCTTATACCGGTCTGAGATCCAGAAATCTCCGACCCCGACCTCATCGGAAGTCCTGTGGTCACTCGGACTAAGTATGATGGAACAAGAAATGCAAAGAAAAAGAAGAAAAAGGAAGAAGTGCAGGACATACACAACGCGTCGAAGGAAACTGTGCCTGACTCACCTAGAGGTGGAGGAGGTGATGAAGTAAACCAAGAGGAGGAAGGGGAAGAAGACAAGTAAGAAAAGGGTGAAGTGACACTGCCAAAGGATCCCCTTACAGAGGCCAAGACGTCAAAGAAAAGGAAGGTTTCCCCGAAGAAACCTTCAACGCGGAAGAAGTCCTGAGACAATAAGCCTCAGTGACAGAATGTGCTCACCGTGGAAAACATCGAGCTCATCATCACAACCATCGAGGATGCTTCAGAAGACATCCTGCAGAGACATGGAGCAAAACAAGAGTCGATGTATGACATAATAGAGAAGGAGCTCAAAGACCTTCAACAAGCTATCCAGTCGAGCCGCGCATTGTCTACTACGCCATCCTCAATAGAAAATATAGAATTGGGGGATGATCCCACCCAATTACGTAGATTAGCAAATGTGACAGAGGCTCGCCTTCATCGATTCCAAGAAGAAAAGGAGGAGGCCTTAGAGAAACTTCGAGTTGCACAGCAAGAGAAAGATGACATTAGAGAAAAGTTAGAAGAAGACAGAGAGAAAATCCAAAAAGAGAAAGACCAACTGCTCACGGAGTAGAATGTGGTTAAGGAATCCATGACTAGAGCACTTCACTCTGTGTTGGGCTTGGCACAGATGGAAGAAGAGACAATCGAGATCCAAGTGGGGAAGCTTGCTGAAGCCATTCAACATCTTCAAGCAAGAGTGGTAGAGTTAGAACATCAAGCAGTGTCGATCACTCCGCAAGAAGTGCGAGTTCAGAGGGAAGAAACTGTTCGGAGAGTAGTAGAAAGAATCAGGGCATTGGCCTCAAAATGAAAGAAACTAAGTGACTGAAGTGCACAGACCTATGAGTGCCTTGCAGAAGACCTGGAGCTAAGGACATTAGAGGCACAACTCCAGGAAGCGAAGCAACAGGCGAGAATTGTGCAAGCATAGTTGAAGTTGCTTACTGCGGTGGAAAAGATGGAGAGGTCGCAGGAGCAGCGCACAGTTCAACAGCAGGTCACTGCCATCTAGAGTAGATTTATGGATGTGACACAACGAGGAACAAGGCTCACAGTTGGAACATGTGGTCGCCACAGTAGAACAACGCCTGGAGGGGCCTGTCACCGAGCAAGTCATTCAGGAGTTCACCAAGCAGGAGGCTCTGGCGAAGCAGCAATTCGAGACAGCTCGAGCTAAGCTCGATGTCTTCGAAGTGGTATTAGCAGATCAGAGTGACTCAGGACAAGTCACAGGTGAGTGTTGGGGGCCTGTTGGCCCTCGACCAAGTTTTGTGGAAATGTTGGTCATGTTTGACAATTTTTGGTACTTCAACAGGCTGTTTGAAGATAGAGCGCCCAGGCGAAGTGGAGATCGTGGGATCTCGCCCTTTTTTGTGGGATTTTTGGGTTTTAAGGTTTATGTAACGAGTATGGGATGTCAGCCCATGGGTTTACCCATTCTTAGGCCTTTTTGTAATGTATAAATAAGTATCTAGGCAATGTAAGAAGCCACCTGTAGCTTAGTGCAAGTAAGTAGATGTGAGTATTGGTAATTGGCTTAGTGTATGAACAGTTGGTTTTGTGCAAGAAGATGTGTTAAATCTTGTAGAGCTAAGTGCAAGTGATTATAAGAGGCTTTGTGCTATCCAGGAGTTGGATTTGTGCCTTGACCTAACTCAGGGAAGGAGGATCTGGCGAGGTGCGTGCAAATCTCCTTCCCTTTGCGGAGTGGATCTATGGCATTGTTCACAAGAGAAGATGAATGTAAGAAAGATTGAAGATCAATAAAGAAGAAGAAGAAGTTGGTGGACGTATCCCCACACTGGGGTGAACCACGTATATCCTGTGTTGTTGTGATTTGTGCAATATTGTTCATGATGTTTATGTATCTATTTGCTTAGTGCATTGTTATTGATGTGTGATAGGTAGATTCATTGATGCTTAGTGCTTTATCTATGAATAAATGCTAGTTATGCTCTGATGCTATGTGTTAAATGATTAGATGTACTTAATATTGATTACTACTGCGTTGATCTGTAGTAGGGGTTAATCTGCGATGTGAATAAGGATAATAACTTAATGCATATTGTTGTCTAAGTGCTCTGTTAAAGTGTTGTAATCATATATCTATGTCCCAACTAGGTTGTAGACACTTGTGTCCTGCAACCCCCCCTCCATCTACCTCGGGTGAGACTTCATTTGCTTCACAGGTGTTGTCGAAAGGGCCGGTAGTTAGGGTTTTGTTGGTGCGTTGTTGAAGCATTGAACCCTGGGTCTGCCTCTGTGCCAATAAGGCCACACACAATAAACCAACAATAATAGCTCCAAGACTTGCCCTCGCAAGGAAGAGATTCCACTTTTTTTACAATCTTGGTATCCCAACTCTCACAAGTAAAACAAAGTCCAATCAAAATTTGGTAGCATAACAATGCTCAGAAAATCAAATCTGTTTCCCCTCTCCATAAATTGTTTTTATAGAAATTTCTTCCCTGACACATGTCCTTATGCACAAATAATTAAATTTTTTAGTAAATTTTAATTTGGATTAATCACTCACACACTTGTCACATTCTCCCCTAGTTACACCAATATTTACCAATTTTATTTTATTTAAAAAGGTCAAATTCCCTCACAATCCTCAATGTGTTCCTATTTTCACTCCTAGGCGTCCCTTTGTTCCCCATATTTTAATTTAAGGATTGTCTCCTAACTAGATATTAGTTAGAGTTTAATTAGGTGTCTTCTTCTAGTTAGACTAATGTAGTTTGACTTTAGATTCTATTCTATGTACACCCAACCCCTCAAGTTATTATTTATTTCTATTTAAAATTCCCTTTTTATTAAATTCATGCACAGATGTGAATTTTTATTCAATCTTTATATATTTTTCCACCTTTTCCTAGAATTAGATTTATCACAAATTTCATATTTTAATTGGTACCCAAATTAAACTTAGACTTAGGCCAAATCTTAGACTAGGCTTAGACTCTTGTTAGTATGTTCAATTAAAATCCTATTGTTTAATTTATTAGTTAATCCAACAAGGTCTAAATATTTCAATGTTTTCTAGGCCATCTAGATTTTTTTGACTCAGGTTTAATTATTTGACGTGCCCTTCAAGACGCACCTCCATGCTCCAAGGGTGCCACTTTCCTTAGACTTGTTTTGGAAGTTGTGCGACCCTTGGAGTCAACACTCCACTCGATCGAACTTGTGAGAGACTAAGCGCCTCTAAGGAATAAGAAATTCGCTTTATTGCGAGCAAATTAGAAATATTCGTGAGCGACCGTCTCAGTCCACCCTCACTGATCTGAAAATAGAAGGCTGACTTGTTATGCTATGCAAGCACCCTCTACCTCATAAAAATAAACCTTAACAGGACCTTGCTTCATGTGTTTAAAATATGCAAGAGGGTTTATGTGTTTAGTTTATGCTTCTTCTTTGCAATGTGCATGTGTGAGGAATGTTCTTTTAAAAGATTAAATATGTGTTATAAACAAATACACAGCAGTATAAAATGCAGCAAATAACACATCAAAATCACAACAATACCAAGATGATAAAGGAGTTCACCCCTCTCTGGGCTACANGGCTCTTTGGGATTAGTTTGTAAAATGCTCTTTACAAGCTGCTGCTCAACTCTAATGGATTTACAGACTGTACCATTGGGTTCATAATACATAAAAACCCCAAAAATGACTGTTAAAACTCTGCAAATGGACAATGGCTCATCCAACAATGACCTCTTCTACATGTGACCTCCAAGCTTCCCTGAGCTTGAATGAGGTAAAAATACCTGTAAAATTCTTCCAAAGGATCTGAAACCTATCCCAATGTGTTCAGAGCATAATAAATAGTCAGAAATGACTATTCAGTCTCAGCGAATGGATATGTGCTCATCTGAGCAATGCCTCAAACAATGAGGGCTTTAAGGCTCCTGAAGCTTCCTCAAACTTCAAATGTGAAAAAACTGCAAATGGGCTCTTCAAATGCCTATGAAAATGGTTCCAATGGACTCAGGACGTCCAAAAACCCCTGGCTGGGCTTTTA
>JASDQU010109404.1:104132-130874 GCA_032191745.1 Picea mariana
CTTTTATATTATGAGCTTTAAATTATGTGTCTGAATTTATTTGCCTTTGAATGTGAATTTTTCAAATTACATATATGTGAAACTTTTATGGTTTGCATGTGCTACCAGATACTTATTGTTAGATTGGATAGCTTGCGATGTCCTCCCATGCTAGAGATTGTAGGACGTTATCTTTGTAAATTACCCAAGGTTGATTTGCACTCTTAACTTTTGCCATTATAAATCTATGTTATCTTTGTAAATTACCCAAGGATGATTTGCACTCTTAGCTTTTGCCATTATAAATCTATGTATTACGAATTACCCCTAACAACATAATTATTAAAAATGATTTTAATACAATTTAATATCAACAATATAATTGCCACAAGATTTCAGTCGTTGTAATTATCATACAATTATCATAATTTATGGAGTTTTTGTTTAATATTTACAATAGAACTTGAAGAAATTTATTAATCAATTTTTCTCATTTCGAAAATGGTATCTGGGTAAATCTGATTTTGTATAAAATTGAATATTTTTCGATAGCTTACTCATTTAAAACTTTAACATGTCACTTGTGAAAATTAAACCTAAATGGAGAAAAACACCACACAAACCACTTAAACTAAAACCCAATTGAATATAACCTATAAAATTTTATATGAAGAAAAATTACAAACCACCTATAATGATGGACTAACCTTTTCATGTCCATGATAATGCCACATGATAAAAGTGCAACGTATTACACCATATGTAACTCTTGAAAAGGAATCACAAGGCACCTAATTAACCTAATTATGGTATGTCTCGTGAGGTAAGGGTTCCTACGTTATTATCCCATCACAACTTATTGTAGATGTTCATCCACGTTGGTGGAAACTTGACCCAACACCTTATTACAATTTTTTATTAAAGTTCTTTTTGATAAAATGTTTTGATTTTATTTTATGTTTTACGTTATCATGTGGTCACATATGTGATCATAACTTACGTGTAAAAAAACACCTTATTACCATTTTTTATTAAAGTTCTTTTGATAAAATTGAGTTTTCATTTTATTTTATCTTATGTTTTAGTTATCATGTGGTTATCAAAGCTTATCATGTGGTTATCAAAGCGTGGTCACATATGTGATCATAACTTACATGTAAAAAAATGGTTTCATGACTTACATGTAAAGGGGATAATCAAATATTTTGATATTATAGTGATTTTTGTGTTTTATAATGTTGGTAGATATTATTTAATTGATTAGTATAATTTTTTTGATGTGCTTAATGATTAACAAATGGTTATATGGGTGATCACGATTTAAGGGGTTAAAAAACGGTTTCATGGGTATTTATGACATGACTTACATGTAAAAGGGTTAATTAAAATGTGGCCATATAGATAATGATGATTTACATGTAAAAGGTTAATAAAAAATGGTTACATAGATGGTCTTGACTTACATATGAAAGGATTACTCATATATTTTGTTATCGTAGTGACTTTTGTTTTTAATCATGTTAGTAGACATTATTTCATTTTGGCCTTAATATGGTTCATCAATTTATATTTTACATGTTTTTTTTAAATAGATCAAAGTTCATTGAGTATTTATTTAAATAGGTATTTTTGGAATCTTTCTATGTCAAAATTACAATTAAAGTGATTAAATGTGAACAAAAGAGTGGCAAGTGGTCACTGTAAACTTTGAATGACTATATTTAGAGACATGAAGCTTATGCAATCTTATCATAGTGTTGCATCTCATCAAGAGGATTCTCATTGAAGTTGGAACTTTTGATGTGGGAATATTTATGAACAATTGTGATTAACTGATTGAATGGTGCTTATGATCTTGGTAGATGTATAAGCTTTAGGAGGCTGATTAGTATTAGATCTAGACTTCTAAGAAGCTTATGATTGAAACCCCCCAAATCTATCTATAAAAAGATAGAAAATACCAACCCTTGGATATCGATATTAAGGGATATTGCCTCGAGAGAAAGCATCAACATAGAAAAAGGAAGACATCAAAAAGATTCTTACTGGAGCTCTTGATAGAGAACACATTGTTTCTAGAAACAAAGGTGATTGTTTTGCCAATGGCAAGGGTTTACAAACCAATCATGGGGTCATGGGCATCCATTATTCTAGTTCCATATTTCAATTTGTCTAAATAAATATAATGAAACAACACCATATAAGTGCATGCCATGGTTCTTACATGATCAAACATGTGTTAGGAATTTACAGGAAAATATGCTTTTGTGTCCTAACAATGAAAATTATTGAAATGACATGAGTCATTAGAACATTAACATGAAATATCATATATGATACCCTTTTCTTGTGATAATTTCTCATTTTTTCTTTATTATCTAGTTATCAAAAGCATTACTTCAAATTCTAAAAGTGTTGGATCGATTCTCCAGGGACCAAAATTGATTTTTTTTTTCAATTTCACATATTCTTTTTAAGAGATTTTGATGATGTCAACAATTTCTACAAATTCATCCTTGTGAGAATTCTTCAATGTTACATAAATAAATCACATTCATTCATTATAGTCTCTCTCTCTCTCTCTCTCACACACACACACACACACACACACACACACACACATGCAAGTTTTTTTTTGTATTTGGTATATTTCAAGATGTGTATTTGTTAATCCCATCTTTATATTCATTATTTTTCTCATTTTCATGAAGTAAATGTGTGTATTTATGTCTCCCATTCTCATATGAATGAAGGCTATGTGAAGGAATGCAATTGCTATGTTTTTTTCATAAAAGTCAGATGGAAGATAAAAACATGCATTTTTTACAAATGCATACCGCCATTTCTAATTGCGAATGAAGATCAAAGTTTGTAAATAAACACCTTCACTTCCATATCACTCACTCTCCTCATACATTATATAAAAACCCATAGTTATATTGGTAAGTACAAGACGTTTTATTGTCAATTGGGTTTAGTTTGGGTGGTTAAGAGGAGAGATTATTATCCTCCCCATCCAAATTCAAATCCTACTTATAACATGTTTTCTCCTCATGGTTCCATTGGGCCTGACAAGGTATTAACAATCTCATTCTTGTCCTAGAGGGTGGAATGTGATATTTAAAACATTTTTCATTTGGGTGTAACTCAAGTAATTGTAAAAAAAAATTATTACCCTTCGTACCCAGGTTCAAATCCCACTTTTTGATATGACGTGTTTGTTTTTGGTGAACAATTGTTAATGAGTTATATATAATTTATTGATAAGTTGTTAACTTAACCTTAGACCCTGGAAAATCTAAAATTTACTCTAATTATCATCCTCAAAATAGGAAAATACAAAACATTCCATTATATTTTCATATCATATGAAACAATATTCTTTGAATATTTTTTAGTAAACAAACAACAACAACAACAACAACAACAACAACACCAACAATTTATTTTTAAGTTCACGACCAAGCAAGACAACAAATTGGTGTATGAGACCCCCTTGTTTGTGGGACAAGGAACCCCCTCTGCACAACGAAAGAGGAAGACACTAGACCATGTCTCGTTATCTAACTATTTTTACATCGTATCATGATGTGTCTTTGTTACTACATGTCCCACGGGTTTAAATTATGAAACACAAAAGACGTTTAAGAAATTGATTGAAGTTGATTGTAATAACGAGCACCTCCCCCCACAAAAAAGTTACGTAGACAATAACATTTGTGTCTTTGTGTGTTTCCCCTACATGTATTAGTGGGGGGACAAGTTATGTACAAAATACTATTTGTGTCTTTGTTGGTATAAGTGTTAATGTGTTTATTTGTGCAACACAAAAGATAAGAAAATTGATTGAAGTTGATCGTAATGACAAACACTAATAAAAAAAAGTTAATTGTAGTGATGAGCATTCATTGTGTATACAATTAATGTGGAATTTGTTTAACACTATTTTTATCATGTGTTGAGAGGGATCAAATCCCTCCATTTTCAAACCTCTCTTTGTTGGAGATACTTCACACACACCTAGGATTTCTTTTTCCTAAGGTTTTCCCTATGTTTATTAGTCATTATCTAGTCTCCTACATTTAAGGGAGAATATTCATTTTCCTACATTCTAGGGGAACATTCTCTTCAGTTCACACTTCAATTGGATCAGTTGAGTGGAGCCTTGATGCCACATTGCTTCCATCACCATGAAACATTGGGATCATCACTGCTAATGCACATTTTCCTTGGGATTATCACCAGAGGGGTGCATTGCTAATGCTTTTAGTTAGTTAACTGTGGGCTGAGAGGCTAGTTGACTTAGACTAGGTGGCAATTAACTCCCATAACTGTTGGTGTGTGTCCAGATCACTCTAGACCACCACTATGGTGCATTGGCTTCTCTTCCAGTGTGCATTAGTTGAATTATACAGATTGTATGAGGTATAAATTATCATTCATTCATTCAGTTAATAAAATTCTTTGATTCTCTCTCTCTCTCTCTCTCTCATTTTCGTCTTTTCTCATTTTTTTGCAAACTGTGTATGTCCTTTACTATCTAGATCTTATTTGTGCAGGTTCATCCACATTTACATGGTATCAGAGCCCATGTATTTCTAGGAAAAAGACACACCAGACTCTTTTTGCAGGTACCGAAGATTAAAGACAACGAGAAAATGGAATTTCCAAAAGAATTGATTCTTACACTGTACCATTTCTTTGCATGGAAGAAAAAGATGGAATTGCATCTTCGAAGCAGGGGATTATACAGGTTAACCATGGGAACAAAGAGAAAACCCACATCAGCCATAGAAAAATCCAAGTATATGAATTAGATGGATGAAGCATATGAAACTGTTTGCAGTCTCATTTCTCCTTAACTCCTCTTTCACATATCCTCTTGTAAAACCCCCAATGAAGTTTGGACCACCATGGAAGGAATTTTTGGAAAACAGGATGAGATGAGGGGACATATGCTCGAGGTAGAATTTCTCACTTTGGATCCAAAAATCTTCGACAATCTCTAATATTTTTTTACCAAATATAAGGATTTGTTGTCACAACTCAAGGCTTGTAGGGTTGATAAAACTAAGGAGGAGAAAAAAAATGGTTCTTACCATTCTTTCCAAACTTGGTCCAGAATAATCAGTGTTTGTATCCACATTTCATTCGGTTAGGCTCGCCTCTGGAGCCACTTGGACCATGCCCTCTCTTTAGGTCTTTATCGAGTCTCTGACATGAGAGCAGACCAATCTCATCAATGTGGGAAAAATCAAAGGCTCAAAGGTGCATGCACTTGTTGTGCAATATGGTAGCAGTCATCAAAATAAGAAATATAAAAGAAAAGACAAAGGGAAGGCACATGAAAATCCAAAGAAGGAAGGGTGCTCAAAACCCTTCAACGATTCCTACGGATCCAAAGGTGGAAAGGGAAGAAAAGGGGATAAATTCACTTACTGCCAATGAGGATTCCATCTAGAATCTGCATGCATGTAGAAGTAGATAGATAAAATGTAACAATTACTTCAACAAAACAACCTTAGAGATCGCATCCTCAAGGGTGCCAAGAAGAATAAGCCAGAAGATCAAAACCCCAAGAAAGGTAATTCTAGCCATGCTTTGATTTCCATTAACTTCTCTCCCGATGCTTGGATTGTAGATTCAGGTGCATCACACCACATGACATCCACAAAGGAAGTCTACTTTTCATTGGACGCATGCAAAGGTCCTCCTATTCTAATGGGGGACGACTCTCCATTCAATCTCGCCGACAAAGGGAGAGTTGAACTCACAAACATGAGCTTCGAGAATGTGCTACATGTTCCCAAACTCTTCGTCAATCTTCTTTCCGTGTATTAGATGAAAAAATATGGCACCGGAAAGAGAGTAATATTCACACCTGATACAGTGGATATCTATGACATGCAAACCAATTCCAAAGTTTCTATTAGTGAGGTAAATCACCAATCGAGACTCTACACATTTTCTGAATTTATTGAACCAGATTCTGCATTACTTCTTACGCATGCTGATGAAAGCAATAGGATATGGAACAAAAAGTTCGGGCATTTAAATTTCAGATACATGCAACAAGTTACCAAGCAGGGAATGGTTGAAGTTCTACATGACATCCACTTCTCCAAAGGAATTTGTGAGGGATGTGTCCTTGGAAAACACCCTCAAGAGAAATTTGACAAAGGAAAGACTAAGAAGGCCTCCTCGCCTTTGGATCTGATACATAGTGATCTCATGGGCCCTTTTCCGCATCCATCAATTAGTAAATCAAGGTACATGCCCATTTTTGTGGATTCTTTCTCATGCTACACTTGGAATTTATTTCTTAGGCAAAAATCTGAGGTCTTTCAACATCTGAAAGATTTCAAAGCCCTTGTTGAGACATAGTCAGGAAGGAAGATGAAAGTCCTACGAACATATAATGGGGGGGAGTATGTCAACCATAAGGTACAAAATATTTTTCTTGATGTCGGGATTTAGTTTCCACACACGTTTCCCTATACTCCACAACAAAACAGAGTTGTTGAGAGGAAGAATAGATCCCTCAAAGAGATGGCATATTTCATGCTACATGCAGAGTCACTTCCACAAAGATTATGGGTTGAAACACTTAATTGTGCGAACTACATCCAAAACATATCTCCCCATATATATGTTAAGGATAAGACCCCCTTTGAGGCTTGGAGCGACCTCAAACTAGAAGTGGCCCACTTATGTATATTCGGTTCACGTGCATGGGGCAAGATTCCCTCTGAGAAGAGGAAGAAACTTGATCCACATAGTATAGAGTGTATATTTTTTGGATACCTAGATGATGTGAAGGGATGAAAACTCATTGATCCCTCTACGGACCGACTCATCATTGAGTGTAGTGTCCAATTCGAGTAAAGTATCTTGCATTCACCTCAGGAGCCACATGCATACACTTTTGTTCTTCCACCTGTCAAAGATGATGAGCATGCCCATGCCGACTCTTCTTTAGATGAGAGTTCTAATTCATAGGATTCTGTTGATTTAGATACTAATTCAGTATAGTCAGATGTAGATTCAGTGCATGCAGATGTAGATGAAGAGCCAAAGCCATGGCCCAAGTGGGCCAAAACTACTCTTCAAGATGCAATATATCTTGTTGGGGATCCAACTGATACCAGGAGGAATCAATATGATTTCGAGGAGCCTTCTCTTTCACTCACTGCCACTGAACTGATGCCACCCATGCATCTTTTATTGGTTCAATCTTTAGATCCACAATCCTATAGTGAGGCTTCTGGGAATCCCTTTTGGGAATCCCCCATGAAAGAGGAGTACAACTCCATCCTCGAGAACCAGACTTGGGATATGGTTCCCCTTCCTCCAGAAAGGAAACTTGTCAGGCACAGATGGGTCTACAGGACCAAGAGAGCAATAGATGGACATGTTAGCAAATACAAATCCAGGCTAGCCTCCAAAGGTTTTCATCAGGTGGATGACATTGACTATGACGAGACCTTCACTCCAGTAGCGAAGATGGATTCCACACGCTTGGAACTTTCCATTGCGACACCCTAGGGATGTGAAGTACATCATATGGACATGAAGAATGCATTTCTTCATGGATATCTATATGGAGAAACCCCAAGGGTTCATGTAGGATTCATCTTTGGTCTGTCGACTGAAGAAGTCACTTTATGGCCTCAAGCAGGCTCTGAGGGCATGGTATTGTAACATCCCCTCTGTTATGTCATAAATAATTGAGAAAGAGTAAGAAATATTTTTGTTCTGAAACATCATTAAAACAAGTGGAACATGATATTAACATACTTCAGTCATACGCAATATAATTCATGATAATAAAATACACCAGTAATACACATTCTTTTTTATTTCATTTCATTGCACAACTAGATTTAGATACCACTTTAATGCATGAATAATCTGCCACCTCACATAAGACAACATAAAAAACTACCCACCTAACCTATCCTGCAAGGTTAGGACCTCCAAGACACATAATCAACACTCAAGTATAGGATTCATCCGATTGATTTTGACCAATTAATATCTCAACACTAGCAACTATTCTAAGGAACAAGGAAGTATCTAATTCCCATATTTTCAATCCATTCCAAAATTAAATTATAAATTCTAGTATTCTTGACTACATTTTCTTCAACATAGAAAATATGGTTACATGGTCACCACACCATAACACCATTGCATACTATTACAATAAATCATCATCTAGATAATGTGTTATTTCCTTATGAAATCCATCATAAAATTACTAGTCACCATTTATGGATATCTCTCTTCCTAAGGAAATACAAGCATCAATCATTAATTAAAATTGAAACAACCTTCCAATGCACAAATCAAGTAAGCATACATTATGAGTTAGCATAATCTCTATATGTATAAATTGGAAGAGAAAAGAAGAAAAGAGAGAAGCTCTCTAACACCGAGAGGAGACCATAAGCCTTCTATGTACCTTCTGAACGAAAAGATATTGAGGTAAGTAAATATTTTGTCTGTGTGTTTGTCTATTTTTGAAAACTAGAAAATAAATTTTGTTTTCGGATCCAAATTTTATCTTCTGGGAGTCACAGAAAACAATCTGCCTAGTGCCCAAGTAAGAGGTGCGCAGAAGGACCTTTGAAGTACAAATCTCAGGAGAAATAATGCTAGGTGAACACAGATACCAATCAGGGTACACGAGGGCCTTAACTTCTGAAGAATGAAGCTCACGAGAGACAATGCAACTACACAGTTTAATCACAGTAGATGTGCAGGAGACCTCTTAAAGTTTAGAGCTCAGAAGGAAAACACATCGTGTGCACCCGAGATTGAGTCATCTAAGTGATGAATCTCCATGAGGGATAACGAGGGAATTCTCTAGGGGGAGAATTTCTTTTTTTTTTAGGTTGAGTGGACGAGATCTAATCGGGAGGATTTTAAATCCCATAACCATTAACTCAGATAGGATATGTGCACTAGATAAACCCTAAAACCTTCAAACTTCATTACTTCGACATACTAGAGTTGTTTGTAATAAGGGAGCCCTGAAAACCAAATTCACGGAGTGAATCTACATAGTAGATCGGTGAGTGGATGAGGGTCGTTGGATCCTTAATGGTTCGAATTTTCAGTGAGTTTGGTTCGTAACATAGTAAGAGTTAAGAAAACCCTGAAGCTCCAAAGTACCGGAGTGAAGGTCCATCGTAGATTTGACGATTGATCATGAGCCGTTAGATCTATGAGCCTTCATTCTTCGGAGGTTCGGTAATTCAACAGTTCAGAAGAATTAGAGTCAAGAAGTTAAAGGTTAAGGAACTTCCAGAATCTCGAAGTTCGGAGTAAATCTTGTTTGTCAGTTGATGGAAGGATGTGGGTCATAGATCTCTGAGTTATTCGAAAATTTTTCTCCAGCTAAGTTAAGGTGTAGGTTCTAAGGATTAAGATAACTCCAAAATTCTGAAGTTTGAGAGTGAAGGTCAACCATAGATCTAGAAAATGATCGTGGACCATTAGATACGTTAGAAATCCGAGCCTTTGTTCTTCAGCGGTTTGTGAGTTCATCTCTCTGGAGGAAATGAGTTGTTGTTTGAAAAAAGTGAGGAATTCTTGGAGTTACGAACTCCAAAGTGGACGACAATCATTGATTTGGGGAGTGTAAACGTCAGATCTCCGAGCCCTTCGGAGGTTCAAATATCCGGGTGAAATAGTTTTGAGTTGTGTAAGTGGAGAAAACCCCCGAATCCTGGAGTGGATCTCCACCGTAGATTCTCACGTGAGGAGAATCTCCATCAACCATTAGATTAAGTTCTTAAAGGTTAATGAAGGAAGGTGGAAGAGTAGGGTTGACCTGCAACTGCCGATCAACTTGGCTTATGACCGAATTTGGTCGATAGCACTCCAGGTGAACATGACTGTTGAAGTTAAAACCTCCAGAGCACTGGAGTTTTGGAGCTCCGAATAGTGCTCCTTTGGCTAGCACTAGGTTCTAGCCCGTGGTCACATGCATAATTGGTTGAGGTGGAAGGGCTAATGCCTAAGAATAGAAGTAAGCAAAAACTCCTGAAACAAATTAATAGCATACCACGATCTCAAATAGTTTTGTTGGATTTAAACTACAAATAAACACATACATCCATAGTACACTTGATTCATATTTGTCAACAATTTCGACAGAGAAAAACACGATGTGAATTCAGATTAACGAATTTCAACAAGGATCCACCATACAAAAAAATTGGAAGGTCATAAGTTTTAACATGAATTTATGATATGAAGTTAGGATCTAGAATACAAATCGATAGAGAGCCCATTAAGAAATTGATTTGGAATAAAAATGAAATTCAATAAGAAACTCATGATATAATTTCGGAACTAACTCCTTGGTTTACTAACGAACATTTGCACTGTTAAATCTCGAAATAATCTCAAATAAACTCTGATAATTCAAATTTAATATAGATAAAATAATATTTTAGAGCATAATCCATTCACAATACAAAATTTGGATTTCACAACGAGGATCAAGCCTTCCCAAATTAGAGAGCGTAAAATGTTCGGAATTACAACAAGATTTAAAATATAAACACTGTAATTATTATCTACTTGGAAACAATTGTAATTTAAAAATATAAACTCGGAACTAAAATTCGTTGACAATAATTGTAACAATTAGCATTCAGGGTTTCTAGTTATTCTACAATGGCCCTATCAGTCTAAAATACAACTGCATTAATACTACGAATAAAATTTAGAATATAAAAATACTAGAACCAATGAATGTTGCATAATGAAGATGCCTTCAAAGTCTTGCGCTCCTCCCTTCCTTCGCTTGCTAATCACAGAGACTTCATCGGTACCTCCCAACCAATGCTAGGGGTACTCTTTTCCCCCCTTAGCCCCTCGAGTCGCAAAGGGGCCTGTTGGCCCTCGACCAAATTTTGTGGAAACATTGGTCGTGTTTGACCATTTTTGGGACTTCGACAGGCTAGTTGAAGACGAAGTGCCCAGGCAAAGTGGAGATAGCAGGATCTTGCCCTTTTTTGCAAGCGTTTTGGGTTTTAGGGTTTATGTAACGGGTATGGGATGTCAGCCCATGGGTTTACCCATGCTTAGGCCTTTTTTTAATGTATAAATAAGTAGCTAGGCGATGTAAGAAGCCGCTTGTGGCTTAGTGCAAGTAAGTAGTTGCGAGTTTTTGTAATTGGATTAGTGCATGACCAATTGGTTTTGTGCAAGAAGATGTGTTAAATTTTGTAGAGCTAAGTGCAAGTGATTGTAAGAGGCTCTGTGCTATCCAGGAGTTGGCTTTGTGCCTTGACCTAACTCGGGGAAGGAGGATCTGGGGAGGTGCGTGCAAATATCGTGCCCTTTGTGGAGTGGCTCTGTGGCTTTGTGCATAGGAGCAAAGGTGTGTAAGAAAGATTGAATATCAATAAAGAAGAAGAGGAAGTTGGTGGACGTAGCCCCACACTGGGGTGAACCACGTATATCCTGTGTTGTTGTGCATTGTGCAATATTGTTCATGATGTTTATGTATCTATTTGCTTAGTGCATTGTTCTTGATGTGTGATAGGTAGATTCATTTATGCTTAGTGCTTTATCTATGAATAAATGCTAGTTCTGCTCTGATGCTATGTGATAAATGAATAGATGTGCTTAATCTTGATTACTACTACGTTGATCTGTAGTAGGGGTTAATCTGTGATGTGAATAAGGATCATAACTTAATGCATATTGTTGGCTAAGTGCTATGTTAAAGTGTTGTAATCATAGATCTGTGTACCAGCTAGGTTGTAGACACTTGAGTCCTGCAACCCCCCCTACCTCTACCTCGGGTGAGACTTCATATGCTTCACAAGTGTTGTTGAAAGGGCCTGTAGTTAGGGTTTTGTTGGTGCTCTGTTGAAGCGTTGAACCTTGGGTTTGCCCCTGTGCCAACAAATGGTTCCGTTGCCGGGACCTGAAATTGTGATTGCTGGGAATTGAAGAAAAGAGAAAGATCTGTGCGTAGATCTATTGTTGTAGTGTGCAATATTCTACTTGACTTACGAATCTTTGTGCTAAAAGAGAAGTCCGATCTGAATAAAAGAGGTAAGATCTTAAAGCTTTGTGCTCTGGTAAAGTTAAGATAAGTGGAAATTTTTGTTTCGAAAGTATGAATCTAGGTATGGTTGACAGATTTTGTCCTAGTCTAAAAACTAGGGCATAGCTAGAAGAAAGAAGATTTGATTTGAATAGATCTGATAGAGATAGTGAAAGATATGTTATTCCTATGCATAGAAAGAATTTTTGGACTAACAAGTGGGTACAGGAACCTAGAACGAATTTTTTCATATTGTAGGTCCATCACTGTAATCCCAGTGTGCAGTACTAGAAAGGTTTGGGATAGTTTAAGAGAAAGAGAGGAATGAAATTGTGTTATAACTGTAGAAGATCGGGACATCTTGCTAAGGATTTCCCTAGTATAGGTCCTACTTGTCTTTGTTGTAAAGTTGTTGATCATTAGGTTTTCGATTTCCCTAGAATGATTGCTAAAGTTGAAAAGATGAACCTGAGACAAGAAAACTATGAAGAAGGTCAAGAAACTAAGGACATGTTAGAGAACCAGAAAGAATAAGAGACTACATTATTACAGCTTAAAGAAACATTGAATGATCACAGAGACATTAGTTTACCAGAGATCTTAAAAGAGAAGCAGTGCATAGAAACAAGAATAGGAGAATTCGGCATAGATTGTGTCTTGGATGAGGAAACACAGGTGAATATTATGCCAGAAATCACTTAGGAAATTGTGGGAAAGTCTGCTATGGTTCCTTCATTGGGAAGGATAGGATTGTTTAAAGGAAATATGGTAACCCTATGTGGAAGAGTTACTAGTGTACCTATGATTTCCCATGGAACATCGATTGAAGAAGAATTTGAGGTCATTAAGTTTGTTGGGAACAACACCCCTTTTGCACTCTTGTTAGAAAATCCAGTTGAGAAAGATCAGATCATAAGGAAAGAAGAGGAAGAAGCTACATAACAGAAAAAGAAAGAATTAAGGGACTTCATAGCCAAGAAAATAACACGACTAATAGAAGAACAAGAGGACAAATCGAAGCAATTGAGGGCTAGAGACTCAGCTATCGAAGTTGGAAGAATGCAAGAAGGCTTACAGAACCTGTCCATGCAGGAGAGAAGAGCATCCACCCCAGAAATAGTAAGAGAAGAAATGTTACCTTTGAACCCTTTGAAAGACCCTCGGCAGTGTGAAGTTACTACACTAAGAGATGATAAGAACAAGAATGGAAAGAGGAACCCAGAGACTGAAATCACAGGGAAGAAGGCAAGAAAGCTCAGCAAGGAGAAAGCAATGTTAGAAAGACTACAGGAAGTTCTAGAGGAGACTTCGCAGAAGGCAAGCTTGCAGAACTTGAACCTCGTCAGAATAGCAGAACAACACAGAATGGAACTTCACCACAACGAAGATATATGATCGTTGGAGGCGTCCTGACCATTAGAAAGACGCTCCAAAATGGATAGAAACACAGTTATTACCGAAAAGATCTCCATTTGACCATTGAGACCACACCATAATGGATGGATTCATATTGATTAAGTCATTTTGACCCATTGAAGGAATTTGTTACGACGTTTCTTTTTTAATCCGTCGAATGCCGTACCGGGACCACTTTTTCAACCTGAGATATTTGAGCTAACAGATAATTAATCGCAGACCATGCTGTATTGTCTAGACCTCGCCATCGATTCAGTTTCCTTGAGTTTCCATTTGCCTAACCGAGTTATCTGATTACACGCATGTCAGGTGACCTTAGCGCAGTAGATAAATATGTAGAAGAGATCTTCATCAACCTCATGGCTGAGAAGGTCATGTCTGCAGGTATACAGGCATCATCGATGAGCAGATTGAAATCCCCCTTGACTGCACGATGGTCTAGCCAAACTATGACGAAGAAAAGAAGCAAGCATCGCGACGATTTGGGGAACGTGAAGCAGATCCCGTCGGTCTTTTCCGACTACATCCCGCCTCTAGTTGGCGCAGTTAGTTGTGACAATGTCCAGCGTGACTTTGAGTACACGCTGATCATTGTGTACCTCCCGAAGGGGATATGCGCAGTCAGACCATAGCTAGGACTGATCCCAGATCTCAAGATCAGTGACTTCAACCTCGATGACAGGAAGAATTATGTGATGCTCGCACCACATAGATACCCGACGAAGATGACTGGGAAGAAGCCCAAGATAGTTCCCCAACCATGGATTAAATAGGTCACATGATCGACGATCCTAAATTTGATGGAAATTCCCCACTTCGGCAGACATCAGGAGGTTAACACATGCATTAAAATCCTCTTGTCATGCTACCATGGAGGTTATCTATGGTTAGATAGGTGTGTGACTATGGATCCGACGCTGATCCACCTGATCACTGGATTGAGTGTGCAAGGACTAGACCCTCACCAATTCTACCTAGGGAAGGCTGTAGATCGCTCCCTGGCGCAACAGATCAAGGAGACCTATGGAAATGTAGAGAAGGGGAAGCAAGGCTACAAGGTAGCATCCATCCAGGATGGCATAGTGTGCTTAGTTTGTCAGTTGATTGCTGGAGAGTTCATCAGAAAGAACTGACCGACACAATTTACAGGGTTCGTAGTCAACCTTGCAGGGAAGTGTGTCGAATGGATGTGGATGAACTGGGTGAGCTACCTCGTCAACGAGTTGGAGAAGGACTATCGTGAAGCACAGGACTAAGGCTAGGAATTTCACTTCAGTTGGTTGCTTATTCTCATTACATTTGTCACTTGGGAGATGCGGGAGGGAGCGACATTTCCAAAATTTGAGCCATCAGAGCCATTGGCTGCAAGGTTCACCACCTTGTGGTATACGGGTGATATGGCAAAGCAATGGCAATCAAATGTGGTGTTCCATTCTTACTACCTACAACTCATGCACACCATTGAATCATTCCCCCGAATGAAACTGAATACCTTGCACACGTACAGGCTACTAGCAAAGTTCCACGTGGACTGCCACTTCATCTACATCATTGTGCATAGGGATGAAAGTAAAGAGGAGTTGTAGTCTTACTATAAATTGACTGACGAAGACATAGAGGAGATAACCAAGGAATGGCTAGCCGAATTCTTGTACCGGTCGGAGATGCAGAACCCTCTGACCCCGACCTCATCAGAAGTCCTGTGGTCACCCGGACTAAGTATGATGGACCGAGCAGTGCAAAGAAAAAGAAGAAAAAGAAAGAAGTGTAGGACATACACAACGCGTCAAAGGAAACTATGCCTGACTCACCTAGAGGTGGAGGAGGTGATGAAGTAAACCAAGAGGAGGAAGGGGAATAAGACAAGAAAGAAAAGGGTGAAGTGACACTGCCAAAGGATCCCCTTATAGAAGCTGAGACGTCAAAGAAAAGGAAGGTTTCCCCAAAGAAACCTTCAACGCGGAAGAAGTCCTGAGCCAATAAGCCTTAGTCATAGAATGTGCTCACCGTGGATGACATCGAGCTCATCATCGCAACCGTTGAGGATGCTTCAGAAGACATCCTGCAGAGACATGGAGAAAAACAAGAGTCGATGTATGACATAATAGAGAAGGATCTCAAAGACATTCAACAAGCTATCCAGTCAAGCTGCACAAGGTCTACTGTGCCATCCTCATGAAAAAATATAGAATTGGGGGATGAGCCCACCCAATTACGTAGATTAGAAAATGCGACAGAGGTTCGCCTTCATCGATTCCAAGAAGAAAAGGAAGAGGCCTTAGAGAAAATTCGGGTTGCGTAGCAAGAGAAAGATGACATTAGAGCAAAGTTCGAGGAAGACATAGAGACAATCCAGAAAGAGAAAGACCAATTGCTCGTAGAGTAGATTCTGGTTAAGGAAGCCATGACTAGAGAACTTCACTCTGTGCCGGGATTGGCACAGATGGAAGAAGAGACAATAGAGATCCAAGTGGGGAAGCTCGCTGAAGCCATTCATCAGCTTCAAGCAAGAGTGGTAGATTTAGAACATCAAGCAGTGCCGAGCACTCTGTAAGAAGTGCAGGATCAGAGGGAAGAAATTTGTACAGAGCGCAGTAGAAAGAATTAGGGCGTTGGCCTCAAAATGGAAGAAACTAAGTGACCGAAGTGCATAGACCTATGAGCGCCTTGCAGAAGACCTAGAGATGAGGACATTGGAGGCACAACTCCAGGAAGCGAAGAAATAGGCAGCAATTATGCAAGCACAGTTGAAGTTGCTTACGGCGGTGGAAAAGATGAAGAGGCCGCAGGAGCAGCGCGCAGTTCAGCAGTAGGTCATTTCCATCCATAGTAGAGTTATGGAGGTGACATAGTGACTCCAGCCGGTGTAGGACGAAGCCTGCACACTTTTTGAAGAGATCGAGGAACAAGGCTCACAGTTGGAACATGTGGTCGCCACAGTAGAACAACGCCTGGAGGGGCCTGTCACCGAGCAAGTCATTCAGGAGTTCACTGAGCAGGAGGCTCTGTTGAAGCAACAAGTTGAGACAACTCAATCTAAGATTGATGCCTTTGAAGTGGTATTACCCAAATCAGAGTGACTCGGGACGAGTCACAGGTGAGTGTTGGGGGCCTGTTGGCCCTTGACCAAGTTTTGTGGAAACGTTGGTCATGTTTGACAATATTTGGGACTTCGACAGGCTGTTTGAAGACAGAGCGCCCAGGTGAAGTGGAGATCACGGGATCTCGCCCTTTTTTGTGGGATTTTTGGGTTTCAGGGTTTATGTAACGGGTATGGGATGTCGGCCCATGGGTTTACCCATTCTTAGGCCTTTTTGTAATGTATAAATAAGTAGCTAGGCAATGTAAGAAGCCGCCTGTGTCTTAGTGCAAGTAAGTAGTTGTGAGTATTTGTAATTGGCTTAGTGCATGACCAGTTGGTTTTGTGCAAGAAGATGTGTTAAATCTTGCAGAGCTAAGTGCAAGTGATTGTAAGAGGCTTTGTGCTATCTAGNCTAACTCGGGGAAGGAGGATCTAGCAAGGTGCGCGCAGATCTCCTTCCCTTTGCGGAGTGGCTCTGTGGCTTTGTGCACAAGAGAAGAGGAATGTAAGAAATATTGAAGATCAATAAAGAAGAAGAAGAAGTTGGTGGACGTATCCCCACACTAGGGTGAACCACGTATATCCTGTGTTGTTGTGCTTTGTGCAATATTGTTCATGATGTTTATGTATCTATTTGCTTAGTGCATTGTTATTGATGTGTGATAGCTAGATTCATTGGTGCTTAGTGCTTTATTTATGAATAAATGCTAGTTATGCTCTGATGCTATGTGTTAAATGATTATATGTACTTAATATTGATTACTACTGTGCTGATCTGTAGTAGGGGTTAATCTGCAATGTGAATAAGGATAATAACTTAATGTATATTGTTGGCTAAGTGCTCTATTAAAGTGTTGTAATCATATATCTGTGTCCCAGCTAGGTTGTAGACACTTGAGTTATGCAACCCCCCCTCCATCTACCTTGGGTGAGACTTCATCTGCTTCACAGGTGTTATCGAAAGGGCTGGTAGTTAGGGTTTTGTTGGTGCACTATTGAAGCATTGAACCCTGGGTCTGCCTTTGTGCCAATAAGGCCACACACAAGAAACCAACAATAATAGCTCCAAGACTTGCCCTCTCAAGAATGAGCTTCCACTTTTTTTACAATCTTGGTATCCCAACTCTCACAAGTAAAACATAGTCCAATAAAAATTTGGCAGCATAACAATGCTCAGAAATTTAGATCCGTTTCCCCTCTCCATAAATTGTTTTTATAGAAATTTCTTCCCTGACACATGTCCTTATGCACAAATAATTAATTTTTTTAGTAAATTTTAATTTGGATTAATCACTCACACACTTGTCACATTCTCCCCGAGTTACACCAGTATTTACCAATTTTATTTTATTTAAAAAGGTCAAATTCCCTCACAATTCTCAATGTGTTCCTATTTTCACTCCCAGGCGTCCCTCTGTTCCCCATATTTTAATTTAAGGAGTGTCTCCTAACTAGATATTAGTTAGAGTTTAATTAGGTGTCTTCTTCTAGTTAGACTAATGTAGTTTGACTCTAGATTCTATTCTATGTACACCCAACCTCTCAGGTTATTATTTATTTCTATTTAAAATTCCCTTTTTATTAAATTCATGCACACATGTGCATTTTTATTCAATCTTTATATATTTTCCCACCTTTTTCTATAATTAGATTTATCACAAATTTAATATTTTAATTAGTACCCAAATTAAACTTAGACTTAGGCCAAATATTAGAGTAGGCTTAGACTCTTGTTAGTATTTTCAACTAAAGTCTATTGTTTAATTTATTAGTTAATCCAACAAGGTCTAAATATTTCAATGTTTTCTAGGCCATCTAGATTTTTTTGACTCAGGTTTAATTATGCGACGTGCCCTTCAAGACGCACCTTCGTGCTCCAAGGGTGCCACTTTCCTTAGACTTGTTTTGGAAGTTGTGTGACCCTTGGAGTCAACACTCCACTCGATCAACCTTGTGAGAGACTAAAAACCTCTAAGGAATAAGAACTCCGCTTTATTGCGAGCTCATTAGAAATATTCATGAGCGACCATCTCAGTCTGCCCTCATGACATCGTGGAACTTTTGAACTAGGTAATCATTAACCTATAGTTTAGAACACGGTGGGAGTGCTAGTAGGTTGTGAAAAGGACATTGTCACACCTCTCCCTCAAATGTATGGTTTCTGTGCAGGACCCCTCTACTCCTTATGTGAGTCAAATTACCAAGCATCGCCAAGCCTGCATCCATTGAAACAACACTGTCAATAATTCCATATACATAAATCAGACTATAACCAATCATACAACATATGTGCATGAAATGAAATATTCAATAGATACAATCCACTCCCTGATTCAATCCAGAGTCCAAGGAAATCCATCGATGCCATCAACATCCTTAACCTTTCATGTGTCCTGCACACTCAATATGACTTGTCAAAAGTATCTGTCAATATATATACATCAATAAAATCAATAAGCCATAAAACCTCAACATCATCATATATAACCCATAATCTGAATGAAATCACAAAGTACCATACCTGGATCACTTGCAAGAAAGTGTCCTCAAAGAATAAGTCAATAGGCTGGAAACAACATTGATTGCAAGTCCACATTTGGTTACCCACTTAGTCTGGGTTCGGGGCCCATCTATTGGTCGAGCAAGAAGAAGTATGCTATTGCTCTATCTTTAGCCAAGGTAGAGTACAAAGGGGTAGTTAACATAACCATTTAGGCTATGTGGCTACAACATATTTTCACTGAGTTGGGCATTCATTTTCATCGGTCGATTGTCATCTAGTGTGACAACCATAACACTCTGAAGTTCTACAGAGATCCAGTTCAGAGGCAACAGACGAAGCACATCGAGATCCACATGCACTACATCCGAGACTTAGTACATGAGGGGATCATCGACCTGCAATTCTGTCCTTCAACATAACATACTGCAGACATCTTCACCAAGACCTTCCCCGAGCAGAAGTTCCATTCTCTATGCAATCATCTTGGAGTGAAGGACATAGTTTCCTAACAACTGTCAGTTCTTTTTTAATACATTGTACCTTGAGAGGGGGGGTTTCCCATGAGGTTTTCCCTCTTTCCTCATTTATTTCAGTGTGTCTTCTTTTTTTGGGTACCTAACATGGTCTCGTTGTCGAGACCCATTCTTTTATTTTCACCATAGTGATGTTCAGGGGGGTGTTGGATATACTTCACACAAACCTAGGATTTCTTTTTCCTAAGGTTTTCCCTATGTTTATTAGTCATTATCCAGTCTTCTACATTTTAGGGAGAATATTCATTTTCTGACATTCTAGGGGAATATTCTCTTTTGTTCACATTACTGATGCTTTCAGTTAGTTAACTGAGGACTGAGAGGCTAGTTGACTTAGACTAGGAGGAAGTTAACTCCTATAATTGCCGATGTGTGTCCAAATCACTCTAGTCCACCACTATGGCACATTGGATTCTCTTACAATGCACATTAGTTGAGTTATATAGAGTATATCACGTGTAAATTATCATTCATTCATCCAGTTAATACAATTCTTTGATTCTCTCTCTCTCTCGTTTCCGTGTTTTCTCATTTTTCTGCAAACTGTGTATGTCCTTTGCTAGCTAGATCTTATCTGTGAAGGTCCATCCACATTTACACTCTTCAAGATTTTTCAATTTAAAAAATGTTTGTGTCTTAAAGGATTTGATCTCTCTCAATGCATGATAGATTTGAAGTTAAAATGGATTTATGCTGATATAATATTTAATGCAGTGCCGTTAAAACATGTGTTTGAGTTTAAACATTACTTTGGTCTCTTTCAATTAAAAACACCATTCCAAAAGAATTGTTGAATGTTACTTTATTTAAAACCATATTTATCATTTATAAATTTAATAACCAACATATGTTAATTTTTAATTTTTGCATGTCTTAGTTTTTCATAAATATGAATATTATACAACTAATATCAATTCCACTAACTAAATTCAATTCACTTTTCCATTTTTATTTATTTAAACATGGGTCACAATCAAATCTTTAGCATAAAAGGGAAAAATGACATAAAAGAAACTCCAAAGTACTTCTCTTCAGAGACAAAGCACATGCTTTATCTAATAATCGGTACATCCAACATTGTGAGATATGGGTGGTATAAACCAATTGATTGAAGTTGATGGTAACAACAAGAAAATAAAATTTCCCCTGTGTGTTTGTTGGTACATGTATTAGTGGGTGGACAAGTTATGTACAAAATAACATTTTTTGTGTCTTTGTTGTTACATGTATTAATGCGTTCATTTATGAAATGCCAAAGATATTTTTAACAAATTGATTGAAGTTGATTATAATGATAAAGCATTTTAAAAAAGAAATGTTAATTGCAATGAACACTATTTATTCTGTATACATTATGTATAGATTTAGTTTAGCTTTGGATTATCATGCATCGAGAGGGATCAAAACCTTTCACGTGTAAATTGGTTTTCAAGTTTTTGCAGTTTAAAAAAAGGTTTGCACCTCAAGAGATTTGATCTCTCTTTGTGCATGATTTTTTTTAAAATCTAGAATTGTATTTTGTATTATATATAAAAGGATTCGTTGCATCGAGGCTAGCAACGATTACAACTCCTGTATTTGTTGGAATGTTGTTCAATACTGAGTGGCGGGGTGAATCAATATTGATTTTTTTTCACAAATTAAATTAATTCATTAATTGTTAGTTTATTAACCATACAATTTATCAACAATAATGTACAAAAAACTGAAATTAAATGTAAGAATCACAAAAAATATAATTCAGTTACAAGTTTTAGTTTGCTAGAGACACCAATATCTCTTTTTTTGAGAACCAACTCAAGGAGACACCAATCCAACGGGCTATCGTGCACCTAAAACGTAGATCTTATGCAAAATCTATGATCCTAAGAAGTTGATGTACTAACTTACCCCAATGGGGCCCACATGAATTTTGGTGCTTCATCTCCTAAGGTTAGGTTTTTGGATGTATAGGGTTTTGGCATTCCTGTTTATTGTAAAGAGGATTGAAGAGCCTCATTGTAACCATGTTCTTGCGAATGAGTGTAACCATCAGATCTCTTCTTAGAGATAAGACACCACCATTCTAGCAAGCTTGTTTTCAGTCTACATTTTACAATTTCAACATATTTCCTTATTGAATAGAAGCCAGTTTTATTGTATCTCTGCTATTTTTCCTTGTGTTTTTGTGTTAAGAATAATAATAATATGTATTCATTTCATTCTTCTCATAAAATCTAGATCAATGGTATCCAAGCGCTCTGCTCCTTGTCATTGTTAATGCATGTCCCCGATGAGGTCAGGGTACAAAGAGTTGGGTCTTGAGCTTGTTTCTATTGAGGAAAAAAGATATCGCACGCCCAAGCGACCTCTTATGTCAGGAGAAAATAAATATGACGGGACATGAGATCCTTTCAAAATGTTTATCGAGGAATCCCTCATGCAATAGAGGAACGAGATGATGGATAGTTTTGCACAAATCCTTCGACAACTACCAACATGAGACACATCTTCCTTGAGTGGAGGCATCACCCCTTCAAGGTACAAATCAACTTTGATATTCCTATATTTGAAGGTCATAAAGATGCAGATGTTGTAGATAGATGGTTGAATCTGCTAGAAGGTTATTTTTTTGTCCATAACTTTTCTAATAGAGAAAATATTACTTTTGCGCTCCTCAAAGCCATTCCCCATGTCAAAGATTGGTGGGAGACTTTCTGTGAGAAAAAGGCAACAGAGGAACCCTCATTATTTACAGTCACAATCACCTGGGAGTCCTTCAAGGATGCTATTAAAGAACAATACTACCCTGTCGGAAGTTATGATGACCTATATACAAAATGGACCACACTGTGGCAGGAATGAGACCAAGCAGTGCCATAGTTCACAAATATCTTCCATACCTTGTGCACCAAGCTCGGTATCAAAGATTTTGAGCGAAATCTACTGATAAAGTACTGCGGTGGTCTGTATAGACACATCCAGGTCAAAATGGAGTTTCTGGACATCTCGTCCTTGGGCGTGACCTATCCACATGTCGTCAAAATTGAGCATAAGCTTAAATAAAAGACACGACAATTTGGGCCTGGGAATCCCTCACAACAAAAGAAAGGAAAGGGCAAACCAACCCACAGAACAAAGGATAGAGAAAATATGGACAACCTTAGGACAACCAGTCTAAGCCACAAGCAAAGGAGGACACCGAAAAGACGAAGAAAGATACTGATAAGTGGTGTGACTTCCATAAGAGCCCCTGGCATAACACTGTTGATTTCTTCTCAAACAAATCGCTAGTGGCTGAGGTGAAATCCTATGAATCAAATGTGGGTTCTGAATCTAAGTCAGAACTAGAAAGTGGGAGATGGATCATTGACACAGAACCCAGTGCCACCATTGCTACCACCAAGATCCAACCTAGTGAACCAGACGAGCCAGAGGAAGGCGAGTGCCTCTTTCATTCAAAGATGTGGGTGAAAGTTTCCCCGCTGCACTTCATCATTGATAGTGGTATCCAAAAGAACCTCATATCAGAAGAGGTCATCAAACAACTAGCCTTTCTGACAATTCCACACTCGCATCCCTACACCATTGGATGGCTCTGTCAAGTAAGTGATCTCTGCGTCAGCCAACAGTGCCTCTTGTCGTATGTCATCAAGCCCTTCAAAGATGAGGTATTGTGTGATGTTTCTCCTCTTGAAATGTGTGATGTTATGTTGAGCCAACCTTATTTATAGAAACATCATGCTATATATGAGTCTATGCCTCGCAGTGTTATTATTACTTTGGACAGGAAATTGTACATGATACCCAAGGCAGTCCCACCTAGTGCTATTTCCTAGATCTCTTCCAAGGAATTAAAAAAGTTCATCTCTAAGACTAGGAAGTTTATCTTCTTTGTGATTCTCTCTCAGAGTGAGAGAAATATTGCAACCACATCTAGGGCCTCCACAACTGACCTCTCCACACAGCAGAAGAAAGTGAATAAGGTCATGGAAGAATACAAAGATATCTTCTCCTCACCTATCAGGGTGCCTCTACACTGTTAGGTCAAGCATCCCATCGATCTGACCCCTGATGCACCTCTACCTAATGGGAAAGTATACCACTGCTCTCTATTAGATAATTAGGTGATCACATCTATCCCAGCTCATCACCTTGTGGGAGCCCAATCATGATGGTGCAAAAGAAAGACGGGACCTGACGACTCTACATTGATTATCGAGCCCTAAATAAAATCACATCAGAAACTGATACTTGATTCCCCGAATCGATGATCTCCTTGATCAACTCAAGGGGGAAAAATACTTCAATAAGATTGATCTAAATTCTAGATACCACTAGGTCCCAATAGAGCAGACAGTTGTATGTAAGACCGCCTTCAAGTCAAAAGAAGGTCTTTTTGAATGGCTAGTCATGCCCTTTTCTTTGAAAAATGCCCCAATTTTTTTTATGAGGATGATGGACGATATCCTACAACCTTTCACCAATGATTTTGTAGTGGTTTATCTACATGACATCCTCATCTACTACAAGACTCGGGCAGAACACTTGCATCATATTCAAAAGGTTCTACACACCCTGCAACAACACAAGCTATATGCCAACTTGGAAAAATGCTCCTTCAACATGGATGAGTTCTAGTACCTAGGCTACAACATTGATCAAAATGGTGTGCATGTGGATCTATCCAAGATCTAGGTCATCTGCGACTAGCCAGCCACAACCACACTCACTGAGCTTCAGATCTTCTTAGGCCTTACCAATTTCTATCGTAGGTTCGTGTTGGGATTCTCCCATATTTCATGGGCCCTCATCCAAGTAACCATGGGTGGTGTTAATGGGACATTTGTGTGGGGCCTGTCCCAACAACAAGCGTTCAATGATTTGAAGCAACGCTTGTGCTCAACCCCAGTACTTTCATTACCTGTCCTATTGTGGGTGCAGTTCTCACTCAGCACGGCCACCTCGTGGCCTATCATAGTGAGACACTATCATATGTCGTCCATAAGTACCCTACTTATGATAAATAAATGTACTCCATTGTGCAAGCCTACCGCCAGTGGAGGTATTACATTCTTTGGAAGGAGACAATCATCCACACTGATCATAAGCCACTGCAGTTCATGCAGACACAAGGAAAATTGCAGAATGACCGCCATAAGAAGTGGTCCACATAACTGCAAAAGGTCCACCTCAACATCAAGTATAAAACATGAAGTACCAATTGAGTCATTGATTGCCTCAATTGACCTCTAGTCATGACACTCACCATGGTGCTAGACTCTTGCAACCACGAGACCTTCGGATGACCCCACCTCTATGAGACAAACCCTGACTTCGCCACCACCTACCAAATGTTGAGCACAAACTGAGTTGTCACTAATTTCCATCTTCAGGACAAGTTGTTGTGCCATCTGGGCCATCTATGCGTTGAAACAAGCGAGCAAGTGAAGTTGATTTGGGAAGCCCACTATAGTCGGATGGTAGGACACTTCTGCATCGAAAATACAGTGGTAGTGCTGCAACAACATTTTTACTGGCCAAAACTTCGACAAGATGTCAACAAGTATATTAGGTCCTACACTTCCTGTGCTATTTCAAAACTAACCATTGATAAACAAGGCTTGTACACCCCTCTGCCTACTTCTGACAGGCCATGGGAATCCATTTCAATGGACTACATGCTGAACGAGAAAATGATTGTGTTTTTTTGGTTGTTGGTCACTTTTCCAAGATGGTGATTCTAGCCGCCTGAAAGAAGACCATCATAGTGGAGGCCACTCGCAAGCTCTTATTTGAATGAGTGTGGGTACATTTTGGAATCCCACAAACCATTGTATCAGATCGAGATAGTTGGTTCCTCAACACATTCTATTCGAGCCTCTGGTCACTGCTAGAAACCAAGCTCACCAAATCCACTTCCTTCTACCCCTAGATAGATGGCCAAATCGAGGTCATCAATCGGATGATCGTGCATATCCTGTGCATGTACAATTCCAATCACCCCTGCACATGAGATGAGAGTCTTCCCTATGTTCAACATAGCTACAACAGAGCCATAGATAGCTCAACTGACCACATCCCCTTTCAGGTGGGGTTGGGATTCCAACCATTAGGTCCCATGGATGTTGCACTACTCCTTGCAACCATCCTGACCGAATCGTCACCTGCTCCAACTGAAGATGAAAAATCCACCCAGCTCATTGAGCATATCCAAGACATCTACCAACATGTTCAACATATTTTACAGAAGTCCAATTCCAAGTACAAGCATCACCATGGTCAACACCAGGTACCACATAAGTTTCAAGTGGGAGACAAAGTTTGGTTGCACTTGAAGAAAGAACGACTCATAAGGCCCCATCAGAAGATTCACCCACTCCATTATGGACCTTAAAACATCACCAAGTCTATGGGAAAAAATTATTTTGAGCTCAACATTCCCCCCTTCCTTTCCCTGCACCCAGTGTTCAACGTGGAGATCCTTCGACCATATTTCCCACCATTATTGGACACCTCAGAGATAACAAAACAATTGACCCCAACAGAGCTCAACGATGAATGCATGAAATAGGAATCCAATGATAATATTGTGTACACATAGGTCAAGGGGACTCGTCAGTAGAGGATCCAACTTTATCGAGTTGTCAAAGCAAGGCAACTCCTGCACCAAGGAAAGTGGCTCACCCAGGGCCAAATTCAGTAGAAATTTTCTCATTTGATGGGGGAACTCAATGCAATAGAGACCATTGCTTCCTAAGTGGGGAGTATTGATCCAAATGGATTTCGTTGGTCTCCCACCTATTCCAACTTTCCCATTTTAGCATTTTTTCAGTTTGGCAGTGGTTTTCTAGTTTTTGGGTCCCGAACTTCCGGGGTCATTTTGAGGCCGTAAACAAAGTTTTTAGGGATTTCCACAATCACATTGTAGGATTTATTGAAAGCGTGGTGGAAACATGTGTAGTCCTCAGATATACCTTTCCAACAGGCTATCGTGCGCCTAAAACAAAGATCGTATGCAAAAGTTACGACCCCAGTAAGTTGATGTAATAACTTACCCCAACGGGGCCCACATGACTCTTGGCACTTCATCTCCTAAGGTTAGGTTTTTGGATGTTTAGGGTTTTGTAATTCATTTTTATTGTAAAAAGGATTGGAGAACCTCATTGTGACCATC
>JASDQU010109404.1:131268-147422 GCA_032191745.1 Picea mariana
AACAATAATTTGGACCCTATTCCTTTTGTGTGATTTTCAAAAACACCAAAGCATTCTTCTTGAGAGGAATTTGAAGACAAACTGGCATTACATACCTCATGGTCATGCATGTACTTGGTAAGGGTTTCTTTTGCTTCATGGAGTTGATTCTCCATCTCCTGCAACTTTTCAAGTAGTTGGTCTTTCTCCTCCTTCATGGCCATCAACTGCTCTTGAAGGACAATGCTCTCTTCCCTATCTTTCCACAACAAATGTACCATATCCTTCATGGTTAGCAATGCATTAAACATTTCTTTGTCAAAGAACTTAGATTTGGAAGATGTAGGAGAACTATCAATGTTTGAAGCATCCTCCATACTTGCAAGATACCAAACTTCAACACAAATCTTGCATAAATACCAATAGCTAAAACTCAAGCTATCATTGGAAAATACATGAGCAAAATAAACTATGCTCTGATACCACCTGATCTGAAAATAGAAGGCTGACTTGCTATGCTATGCAAGCACCCTCTACCTCATAAAAATAAACCTTAACAAGACCTTGCTTCATGTGTTTAAAATATGCAAGAGGGTTTATGTGTTTAGTTTATGCTTCTTCTTTGCAATGTGCATGTGTTAAGAGTGTTCTTTTAAAATCTTAAATATGTGTTATAAACAAATACACAGCAGTATAAAATGCAGCAAATAACACATCAAAATCACAGCAATACCAAGATGATAAAGGAGTTCACCCCTCTCTGGGCTACATCTCCTTGAGCCTCCTTCAATGGACTTGGCTCTTTGGGNTGGGATTAGTTTGTCAAATGCTCTTTACAAGCTGCTTCTCAACTCCAATGGATTTACAGACTGTACCATTGGGTTCATAATACATAAAAACCCCAAAAATGACTGTTAAAACTCTGCAAATGGACAATGGCTCATCCAACAATGACCTCTTCTACATGTGACCTCCAAGCTTCCCTGAGCTTGAATGAGGAAAAAATACCTTTAAAAGTCCTCCAAAGGATCTGAAACCTATCCCAATGTGTTCAGATCATAATAAACAGTCAGAAATGACTATTCAGTCTCAGCAAATGGATATGTGCTCATCTGAGCAATGCCTCAAACAATGAGGGCTTTAAGGCTCATGAAGCTTCCTCAAACTTCAAATGTGAAAAACCTACAAATGGGCTCTTCAAATGCCTGTGAAAATGGTTCCAATGGACTCAGGACGTCCAAAAACCCCTGGCTGGTCTTTTACAGCTCCTCATTTGGCCAAAAATTGAAGAAGTTATGCATTCTGCCATTTTTCTCCTTCAAGCCTGCTGTAACCTGTTCGCCATTTCGCACCTCTGGAAAGTGAACCTAGCTTCTGAGCGTTTTCGGTCACAAAACCCAGCACCAACGCGTGTTCCGAAAATGGTGTCAATCTGTCGAACGGTTAACGGAAATAAGGCCCCCCAAGTCGGAGGTGTTGGGCGCATGGGGGGACCATATGGCCACGTTCCCCGCGCTAAAGTAGGCTCACCGTTCTTTGTTTAAACAGGTGCGTGCCAAGTGGAGGGCGCATGTTTTTGTGACCGTTTTCAACACAAAACCCACGCGCATAAAAATACAATGGTCATATAAAATTTCAATACAACCGTGGGCTGTATATTTAACCCAACACTATTTACCAACGATATGGTCATGTAGTCACAGTTAATAGAACCATGGTTTATGATTTAAACACCGCTCATATATATATGAACCGGGGGCTTTAACCATTGATAGCAACCAAAATACTAAACCGCGCGCGTCCATCGTCGAGGGACTGGTCATGTGGTATCCCATGGAACCACGAGTTTAAACCATATACAACAAACTCCCGCGCAAACATTTAAGACGGTGGTCATGTGGGAAACCATATGCTCGGGGGGAGAAGGGATCACTGTTGAACCGAACCCGTGCGTGCAATAACAAGTCACAGGGTCACGTGTGTTGGCAATAGAACCGGGGGTCGAGGCTAGCCCCGGCCCGACCCCCCACCGTATAACCATTATATGCATTCAAATAATTTTAAACTGAAATACATTTTAAAAGCCAACACGTGGATTAACGGTCGGCGGATTAAAGTTAAGTCGTTCAATGGGTAGAGGTCCGACGTTTGAATCCATCCGGCGACACAATAAATTCTTTTATACAAACCCAATAACCAATAAACGAGGGACACGTGGTGCCCCTGGATTGGGCCACATGCCCTCTTACCATTTGCCACATAAATGACACGTGTCGTCTCTTCATTCACCAGCTATCAACCATTCAACGTGTGCCACGTCAGCGTTGCCAACTCAGCTGCCACATCACCAGGCCACGCAGGATGCTGACGTCAGCATGTGCCACGTGTCATCCATCCAGTGGTGACACATGTCACTTCCAGATTGGTCAAACCATATGTCGAAAAGTCCAAAAATGCATGACACGTGTCACGCCTTGGAGCTGCCACGTGTCCTATATGGACATGCCACGTATGCTGTACGGTCCTGCCACGTGTCCTGTACAGACTGTACGGACAGGTACAGTCAGCATCAAATTTTTGCCTGTTTGGCTCAGCGAACAGATCGCGATAACTTCTCCATACGGACTCCGTTTGCGAAAATAAATATACCGCCGGAATCAGGAGAACGAGATGGACGCAATGGCACCGTTTTCGTTGCATTCCGAGCACTTTGAAAATTGAGCAAATTTTAGACCCCTGGTCCAGATTCTGATCACTCACGACATCGTGGAACTTTTGAACTAGGTAATCGTTAACCTATAGTTCAGAACACAGTGGGAGTGCTAGTAGGCTGTGACAAGTACGTTGTCACACCTCTCCCTCAAATGTATGGTTTCTGTGCAAGACCCCTCTACTCCTTATGTGAGTCAGATTACCAAGCATCGTCAAGCCTGCATCCATTGAAAAAACATTGTCAACAATTCCATATACATAAATCAGACTATAACCAATCATACAACATATGTGCATGAAATGAAATATTCAATAGATACAATCCACTCCCTGATTCAATCCAGAGTCCAAGGAAATCCATCGATGCCATCAACATCCTTAACCTGTCATGTGTCATGCACACTCAATACGACTTGTCAAAAGTACCTGTCAATATATATACATCAATAAAATCAATAAACCATAAAACCACAACATCATCATATATAACCCATAATCTGAATGAAATCACAAAGTACCATACCCAGATCACTTGCAAGAAAGTGTCCTCAAAGAATAAGTCAATAATAGTGTGTTCAGTAGAGAGGGATGTTACAGATATGCCAAGATGGACTCCTACATGTTGTCACATAACTTTGTATGTTGTAAGTCAGAACTGAACGTTTACATGCTCAGGACGATTGATTCACTTCTACTCCTATTTCTGCATGTTCATGATTTTCTGATCACCGATTGATCGACTTCAGTGGTTGCTGCAGTCAAGAGGATTCTTCATGACATGTTCTTGATGACAGACATGGGGCTGCTACATTTCTTCCTTGGTCTTGAGATTAGTCAGGATGCATCATGCATTAAACTATCTGAGGCCAAGTATGCACGATATCTTCTCAAGAGATTCCACATGACAGACTGCAAGTTTGCCCCGACTACTTTCCTATCAAGAGTTAGACTTGAGGATGGAGGGGACACTCCACTAGTGGACAACACACTGTACAAACAACTAGTGGGGAGCTTGTTGTATCTCACACACTCCAAACCAAACCACTCCTATGCAGTCAGAGTTGTCTCTCGATTCATGCAAGAGTTGCACAAGATACATTGGAACGCTGCAAAGAATATCCTTTGATACGTATAGGGAACCATCACCTTTGGGATTCACTACACAACAAACTCTACATTGGACCTCATCTGGTTCACTGATTCTGAATAGGCTGGCAACAACACTGATTGTAAGTCCACATTTGGTTACTCACTTTGTCTAGGTTCAGGACCCATTTGTTGGTCGAGCAAGAAGAAGGATGATATTGCTCTATCTTTAGCCGAGGTAGAGTACAAAGGGGTAGTTAACATAACCATTCAAGCTATGTGGCTGCAACATTTTTTCACTGAGTTGGGCATTCATTTTCACCAGTCGATCGTCATCTAGTGTGACAACCATAACACTCTGAAGTTCTACAGAGATCCAGTTCATAGGCAGCAGACGAAGCACATCTAGATACGCATGCACTATATCCAAGACTTAGTACATGAGGGGATCATCGACCTGCAATTCTTTCCTTCAACATAACATAATTCATACATCTTCACCAAGACCTTCCCCGAGCAAAAGTTCCATTCTCTGCGCAATCATATTGGAGTGAAGGACATAGTTTCCTAACAACTGTTGTTTCTTTTTTGATACATTGCACCTTGAGGGGGGGTTTTCCCATGAGGTTTTCCCTCTTTCCTCACTTATTTTAGTGTGTCTTTTTTTTTCCGGGTACCTAACATGGCCTCGTTGCTGAGACCCATTCTTTTATTTTCACCATAGTGATGTTCAGGGGGGGTGTTAGAGATACTTCACACAAACCTAGGATTTCTTTTTCCTAAAGTTTTCCCTATGTTTATTAGTCATTATCCAGTCTTCTACATTTTAGGGAGAATATTCCTTTTCTGACATTCTGGGGGAATATTCTCTTTTGTTCACATTACTGATGCTTTCAGTTAGTTAATTGAGGACTGAGAGGCTAGTTGACTTAGATTAGGAGGAAGATAACTCCTGTAATTGTCGATGTGTGTCCAGATCACTCTAGGCCACCACTATGGTGCATTGGATTCTCTTACATTGCACATTAGTTGAGTTATATAGAGTATATCAAGTGTAAATTATCATTCATTCATCTAGTTAATACAATTCTTTGATTCTCTCTCTCTCTCGTTTCTGTCTTTTCTCATTTTTCTGCAAACTATGTATGTCCTTTGCTAGCTAGATCTTATCTGTGAAGGTCCATCCACATTTACACTCTTCACGATTTTTCAATTTAAAAAATGTTTGTGTCTTAAAGGATTTGATCTCTCTCAACGCATGATAGATCTGAAGTTAAAATGGATTTACACTGATATAATATTTAATGCATTGCCATTAAAACATGTGTTTGAGTTTAAACATTACTTTGGTCTCTTTCACTTAAAAAAACCATTCCAAAAGAATTGTTGAATGTTACTTTATTTAAAACCATATTTATCATTTATAAATTTAATAACCAACATATTTTAATTTTAAATTTTTGCATGTCTAAGTTTTTCATAAATATGAATATTATACAACTAATATCAATTTCACTAACTAAATTCAATTCACTTTTTCATTTTTATTTATTTAAACATGGGTCACAATCAAATCTTTAGCATAAAAGGGAAAAATGACATAAAAGAAACTCCAAAGTATTTCTCTTCAGAGACAAAGCACATGCTTTATCTAATAATCAGTACATCCAACATTGTGAGATATGGGTGGTATAAACCAATTGATTGAAGTTGATGGTAACAACAAGAAAATAAAATTTCCCTTGTGTGTTTGTTGGTACATGTACTAGTGGGTGGACAAGTTATGTACAAAATAACATTTTTTGTGTCTTTGTTGTTATATGTATTAATGCATTCATTTATGAAATGCCAAAGATATTTTTAACAAATTGATTGAAGTTGATTATAATGATAGAGCATTTTAAAAAAGAAATGTTAATTGCGATGAACACTATTTATTGTGTATATATTATGTATCGGTTTAGTTTATATTTGGATTATCATGCATCGAGAGGGATCAAAACCTTTCACGTGTAAATCGTTTTTCAAGTTTTTGCAGTTTAAAAAAGGTTTGCACCTCAAGAGATTTGATCCCTCTTTGTGCATGATTTTTTTTTAAATCTAGAATTATATTTTGTATTATATATAAAAGGGTTTGTTGCATCGAGGCTAGCAACGATTACAACTCCTGTATTTGTTGGAATGTTGTTCAATACTGAGTGGGGGGTGAATCAATATTGATTTTTTTTCACAAATTAAATTAATTCATTAATTGTTAATTTATTAACCATAGAATTTATCAACAGGAATGTACAAAAAACTGAAATTAAATGTAAGAATCACAAAAAATATAATTCAGTTACAAGTATTAGTTTGCAAGAGACACCAATATCTCTTCTTTTAAGAACCAACTCAAGGAGATACTAATCCAATGGGCTATCGTGCACCTAAAACATAGATCTTATGCAAAATCTACGACCCCAAGAAGTTGATGTACTAACTTACCCCAACGGGGTCCACATGAATTTTGGTTTTTGGATGTATAGGGTTTTGGTATTCCTGTTTATTGTAAAGAGGATTGGAGAGCCTCATTGTAACCATGTTCTTGCGAACGAGTGTAACCATCACATCTCTTCTTAGAGATAAGACACCACCATTCTAGCAAGCTTGTTTTCAATCTACATTTTACAGTTTCAACGTATTTCCTTATTGAATAGAAGCCAGTTTTATTGTATCTCTACTATTTTTCCTTGTGTTTTTGTGTTAATAATAATAATAATATGTATTCATTTCGTTCTTCTCATAAAATATGGATCAATGGTATCCGAGCGGTCTGCTCCTTGTCGTTCTTAATGCATGTCCCCGACGAGGTCAAGGTACAAAGAGTTGGGTCTTGAGCTTGTTTCTATTGAGGAAAAAAACTATCGCATGCCCAAGCAACCTCTCATGTCGGGAGAAAATAATTATGACGTGACATGAGATCCTTTCAAAATGTTTATTGAGGAATCCCTCATGCAACAGAGGAATGAGATGATGGATAGATTTGCACAAATCCTTCGACGACTACCAATAGGAGACACATCTTCCTTGAGTGGAGGCATCACCCCCTTCAAGGTACAAATCAACTTTGATATTCCTATATTTGAAGGTTAGAAAGATGTAGATGTTGTAGACAAATGGTTGAATCTGCTAGAAGGGTATTTTTCTGTCGATAACTTTTCTAATAGAGAAAATATCACTTTTGTGCTCCTCAAAGCCATTCCCCATGTCAAAGATTGGTGGGAGACTTTTTGTGAGAGAAAGGAAACAAAGGAACCCTCATTATTTATAGTCACAGTCACTTGGGAGTCCTTCAAGGATGCTATTAAGGAACAATACTACCTTGTCAGAAGTTATGATGACCTATATACAAAATGGACCACACTGCGGCATAAATGAGACCAAGCAGTGCCAGAGTTCACAAATATATTCCATACCTTATGCACCCAGCTGGGTATCAAATATTCTGAGTGACATCTACTGATAAAGTATTGTGGTGGTCTATATAGACACATCCAGGTTGAAATGGATTTTCTGGACATCTCGTCCTTAGGCGCGACCTATCCATATGTTGTCAAAATTGAGCATAAGCTTAAATAAAAGACACGAAAATTTGGGCTTGGGAATCCCTCACAACAAAAGAAAGGAAAGGGCATCCCAACCCACAGAACAAAGGACAGATAAAATATGGACAACCTCGGGACAACTAATCTAAGCCACAAGCAAAGAAGGACACTGGAAAGACGAAGAAAGATACCGATAAGTGGTGTGACTTCCATAAGAGACACTGGCATAACACTGCTGATTTCTTATCAAACAAATCACTAGTGGTTGAGGTGAAATCCTATGAATCAGATGTGGGTTCTGAATCTGAGTCATAACCAGAAAGTGGGAGATGGATCATTGGCACAGAACCCAATGCCACCATTTCTACCACCAAGATCCAACCTAGTGAACCAGACGAGCCAGAGGAAGGCAAGTTCCTCTTTCATTCACAGATGTGGGTGAAAGGCACCCCGCTGCACTTCATCATTGATAGTGGTATCCAGAATAACCTCATCTCAGAAGAGGTCATCAAGAGGCTAGCCTTTCTGACAATTCCACACTCGCATCCCTACACCATTGGATGGCTATGTCAAGGAAGTGATCTCTGCGTCAGCCAATAGTGCCTCCTATTGTACAACATCAAGACCTTCAAAGATGAGGTATTGTGTGACGTTTCTCCTCTTGAAGTGTGTGATGTTCTTTTGAGCCAACCTTATTTATAGAAACATCATGCTATATATAAGTCTAGGCCTCGCAGTGTTTTTATTACTTTGGATAGGAAATTGTACATGATACCCAAGGCAATCCCACCTAGTGTTATTTCCTAGATCTCTTCCAAGGAATGAAAAAAGTTCATCTCTAAGACCAGGAAGTTTATCTTCTTTGTGATTCTCTCTCAAAGTGAGAGAAATATTGCAACCACATCTAGGGCCTCCACGACTGACCTCTCCACATAGCAGAAGCAAGTGGATAAGGTCATGGAAGAATACAAAGATATCTTCTCCTCACCTATCATGGTGCCTCTACACTGTTAGGTCAAGCATCCCATCGATCTGACCCCCGACGCACCTCTACCCAATGGAAAAGTATACCACCTCTCTCGATTAGATAATGAGGTTATCAAGTGACAAATCCAAGAAATTATCCACAAGGGGCACATCCATCCCAGCTCATCGCCTTGTGGGAGCCCAATCATGCTGGTGCAAAAGAAAGATGGGAACTGACGACTCTACATTGATTATCGAGCCCTAATTAAAATCACATCAAAAAATGATGCTTGATTCCCCGAATCGATGATCTCCTTGATCAACTCAAGGGGGAAAAATACTTCAGTAAGATTGATCTAAAGTATGGATACCACTAGGTCCCAATAGAGCAGACAGTTGTATGTAAGACTGCCTTCAAGTCAAAAGAAGGTCTTTTTGAATGGCTGGTCATGCCCTTTTCTTTGAAAAATGCTCCAAAAAATTTCATGAGGATGATGGATGATATCCTGCAACCTTTCACCAATGATTTTGTAGTGGTTTATCTGGATGAGATCCTCATGTACTACAAGACTTGGGCGGAACACTTGCATCATATTCAAAAGGTTCTACACACCCTGCGACAACACAAGCTATATGCCAACTTGGAAAAATGATCCTTCAACATGGACAAGTTCTAGTACCTAGGCTACAACATTGATTAACATGGTGTGCATGTGGATCTATCCAAGATCTAGGTCATATGTGACTGGCTAGCCACAACCACAGTCACTGAGCTTCAGAGATTCTTAGGCCTTACCAATTTCTATCGTAGGTTCGTGTTGGGATTCTCCCATATTTCATCGGCCCTCATCCAAGTAACAATGGGTGGTGTTAAGGAAACATTTGTGTGGGGCCTATCCCAACAATAAGCGTTCGATGATTTGAAGCAACGCTTGTGCTCAACCCCATTACTTTCATTACCTGACCTATTGTGTGCGTAGTTCTCACTCAGCACGACCACCTCGTGGCCTATCATAGTGAGACACTATCATATGTCATCCATAAGTACCCTACTTACGATAAATAAATGTACTCCATTGTGTAAGCCTGCCGCCAGTGGAGGTATTGCATTCTTTGGAAGGAGACAATCATCCACACTGATCATAAGCCACTGCAGTTCATGCAGACACAAGGAAAATTGCAGAATGACTGCCATCAGAAGTGGTCCACATAATTGCAAAAGGTCCACCTCAACATCAAGTATAAAACATGAAGTACCAATCGAGTCATTGATTTCCTCAACCGACCTCCAGTCATGACACTCACCATGGTGCTAGACTCTTACAACCACGAGACCTTCAGATGAAACCACCTCTATGAGACAAACCCTGACTTTGCCACCACCTACCAAATGTTGGGCACAAATTGAGTTGTCACTAATTTTCATCTTCAAGACAAGCTATTGTGCCATCTGGGCCATCGCTGCATTGCAACAAGTGAGCAAGTGAAGCTGATTTGGGAAGCCCTCTATAGTCGGATGGTAGGACACTTCTATGTCGAAAATATAGTGGTAGTGCTGCAACAACATTTCTACTGGCCAAAACTTTGACAAGATGTCAACAAGTATATCAGGTCCTGCACTTCCTGTGCTATTTCTAAACTAACCACTGAGAAACAAGGCTTGTACACCCCTTTTCCTACTCCTGTTAGGCCATGGGAATCCATCTCAATGGACTACATGTTGAATGAGGAAATGATTTTGTTTTTTGGTTGTTGATCACTTTTCCAAGATGGCAATTCTAGCCGCCTGAAAGAAGAGCATCATAGTGGAGGCCACTCGCAAGCTCTTATTTGAATGAGTGTGGGTACATTTTGGAATCCCACAAACCATTGTATCAGATCGAGATAGTTGGTTCCTCAACACATTCTATTCGAGCCTCTGGTCACTGCTAGAAACCAAGCTCACCAAATCCACTTCCTTCTACCCCTAGATAGATGGCCAAATCGAGGTCATCAATCGGATGATCGTGCATATCCTGTGCATGTACAATTCCAATCACCCCTGCACATGAGATGAGAGTCTTCCCTATGTTCAACATAGCTACAACAGAGCCATAGATAGCTCAACTGACCACATCCCCTTTCAGGTGGGGTTGGGATTCCAACCATTAGGTCCCATGGATGTTGCACTACTCCTTGCAACCATCCTGACCGAATCGTCACCTGCTCCAACTGAAGATGAAAAATCCACCCAGCTCATTGAGCATATCCAAGACATCTACCAACATGTTCAACATATTTTACAGAAGTCCAATTCCAAGTACAAGCATCACCATGGTCAACACCAGGTACCACATAAGTTTCAAGTGGGAGACAAAGTTTGGTTGCACTTGAAGAAAGAACGACTCATAAGGCCCCATCAGAAGATTCACCCACTCCATTATGGACCTTAAAACATCACCAAGTCTATGGGAAAAAATTATTTTGAGCTCAACATTCCCCCCTTCCTTTCCCTGCACCCAGTGTTCAACGTGGAGATCCTTCGACCATATTTCCCACCATTATTGGACACCTCAGAGATAACAAAACAATTGACCCCAACAGAGCTCAACGATGAATGCATGAAATAGGAATCCAATGATAATATTGTGTACACATAGGTCAAGGGGACTCGTCAGTAGAGGATCCAACTTTATCGAGTTGTCAAAGCAAGGCAACTCCTGCACCAAGGAAAGTGGCTCACCCAGGGCCAAATTCAGTAGAAATTTTCTCATTTGATGGGGGAACTCAATGCAATAGAGACCATTGCTTCCTAAGTGGGGAGTATTGATCCAAATGGATTTCGTTGGTCTCCCACCTATTCCAACTTTCCCATTTTAGCATTTTTTCAGTTTGGCAGTGGTTTTCTAGTTTTTGGGTCCCGAACTTCCGGGGTCATTTTGAGGCCGTAAACAAAGTTTTTAGGGATTTCCACAATCACATTGTAGGATTTATTGAAAGCGTGGTGGAAACATGTGTAGTCCTCAGATATACCTTTCCAACAGGCTATCGTGCGCCTAAAACAAAGATCGTATGCAAAAGTTACGACCCCAGTAAGTTGATGTAATAACTTACCCCAACGGGGCCCACATGACTCTTGGCACTTCATCTCCTAAGGTTAGGTTTTTGGATGTTTAGGGTTTTGTAATTCATTTTTATTGTAAAAAGGATTGGAGAACCTCATTGTGACCATCTTGTTGAGAATGAGCGCAACCATCACATCTCTTCTCAGAGATAAGCCACCACCATTTTAGCAAGCTTGTTTTCAGTCTACATTTTACAGTTTCAACATATTTCCTTATTAAATTGAAGCCAATTTTACCATATCTTTGTTATTTTTCCTTGTGTTTATTTGTTAATAATAATAATAAGTTGTATTCATTTCTTTCTTCTCATAAAATCCGGATTAGGCTCATCACAACTTCATATTTTACATATGATCTTGACCTGTGAATGAGAGCGAACGTGTACAAGACTTATCTTGGAATTTAACCAAATCAACGGTTGTGTTTTACTCAGGCATTGAGTGGTCGGTTCTCATAGATTTCACATCTGAAACATGTATACGTATTAATCCCAAGAAAAAAATGTGAATGAACTTAAGGTTGACACGTAGATAGTTGAATTTAATCTAATGTTACTTTCGGGTCCACCCTCTCCAATTAACTTTCACACATTTTTGAAATGTGAACTAGATTGGGGCTGTTGATTTGAGATTTCTCCAGATCAACGGTTTGGTTTTAATTATCAGTTTTTTTTTTTTAAATCTTTATTGCTTTCATCATCCAGTGTACCCACGATATTACGAGTAAGTAAATATTTGTCCAACCTCGATCTGAGTACCCATTTCTATTTTGAAATTCCACACTTACACTATGGACATTTATCATTGTCGATCGCTTATGTTTCATCATTGATTTCTTGTATTTCATCATTGATTTATTTTGTTAACTGGCTCGTAGTTCTTGGGAAAGTATTGGTATGAGAAACCAGTGAAGAATTTGATTATTCCTTGATTAGTGATTAAGTATTTTCCATAAAAATGAGTTTAATTGACCTCCTTCTGAATGTAATCATGATGATGAAGATAATGTTTCAAGGAGGGTTTAATTACCACTGTCATTTGATAGAGATGCAAGACAACAAGCTTGATGATTTTGTCCCTTTTAATATGATCAATCGCTTCTCCTATGAATGAATGTTTGTAACATATTTCAATCATAAAATTTTGATGGGACATTGATATGAATTCATGGACATTAATCAAGTTTTCATATGATTTTTAACAAAGTTATGACCCCGGGGAGAAGACAACAACTGCTTAATAAGATTTAGATAATGCATGGGTTTGACTACACCATATTATCCATATTGACCATATTGACCCTTTTTGCATCAATGCTAACACCAACACCATATCCCTTCTTTGACATCAATGTCAACACCATGTCCAACAATATTTTTGGATTTCCACAAAACGAATCATAGTTCTAGTTTAATATCTATAGACCAAAAAAGCATTTCCAGATAAGAGTTCCAAGTGTTCCTACTAATAGCTTGCATGATGATTTGATACAAAACACAAATGACTTTATAAAACATTCATAATGGTTTATAGTGCACATTGTCATGTTCTTCCTTCTCCTCACCAAAGTGAGGAGTGCTTGCACCTTCAATCTCCATGGGAACCTAATTATGATAAATTTTCTCATCCTTGATCCCCCCCACTTGATTCGAGCTTTGAGTTTCATGATTATTATATGCAAGGAAGAGATTATCCACAAAATGTGATAAAACTAGAGCATGTAAATTGTTTCATTCTACCTCCAACGAGTCTATCCAAAGCTTTTGGAGAAGAAGAAGATTCGAGTATATAGGGGCTTCTGCAGTGCAAGATATTAGATGTTATTTTCAGGATTAACTGCATAGTGTAAGTCATTAATCTATGACCCATATTCGAGTAATTGGCATTATAGGTTATGATAGTTTGTTCCATTTTTTCAACCTTGGAGGAAATGACCAGAATGACATTGCTATTGGCCTCACTTATTTCCTCATGTCTACACAAAACCTGCTTGAATTATTTGAGATCATCACTTTTCATAGCTGCACATTTTCCCTCTATTACTTGTCTATATGTCACATAGAGGATGATCACTAACACTCTATACCAAGATCCAAGTCATCAATTAAGAATATACCCCTCAGTTCCACTGCTCTAGATTACAATATATGTCACTTCATATAATAATAGCCCTACGGGGAAGAGAAAAATAAATAGACCGAATTGGAAAACCAATACATTACAAACAAGAATTCAGAAAGGAAACCAAACATTTCCCTTTCCTACCATCCACAATAGCAACTCAGCTAACAAATCCTCTGATCTCCCTTTCCAAAAACCTAAAACACCACTCTTGGAATCATTCTCTGAGAATGTTCCCAACCACCATCAAACAACACCGCTAGTGCATTGCCATGCAGATTTCCACACATGAATAGTCCCATACCCTTTGCATCATTTCATACTGGAACATTGATATCCCATGAGTGAAACCTACCATAATAAATGAGAGTTGGGGGGCTCGCTCACTCGTGATGTATTTCCACCTATTTCTCCCCTTATGAGACCTTGGTAAACGACACTTGGATTAGATGCACATTAATACCCACTTCAAAATGAATTTATTTTTCAATGTCACACACTAAAGAAAAATTTTAAGGGTTTGTGACATTGTTGGAACCCCCATTTTCCATGATGGCACTGGGACTGAAAGTAGTTGCAATTTTTTCATGTTAGCACTAGAATTCACTCCAGACTGCAGTAAGAGTGAGCCCAATACCCATTAGAAATTTTAGTGATTAGTATTGGTTTTAAGATTGATTGGATCAGTTAGAATGAAGAAGAAAGGGAGAGGGCAACAAATTGCAGATCAATAGGCTACACCATTGGGAAATGGAGTCATAAACACTCTACTCATCGAAGGCACTAAAGCTGCTCAACATATAACAAGATCATATGATGATAGATAGAAGAATGAAGAAGGAAAACATAATATAGAATGTTCACTAAACATATATCCTCTCAGTTTAAGAAATCAACAAATACTTGAATAAAACAATGACTGATGGGAAAAATTACAACATATCCTCTGCTACTTAGGGATCCATAAATCATTGGCAGCCTTTGATACTCAAATATGAAATATATTCAAATAATAAGATACATAAAACAAAAGAATTATAATCTGAAAATCACAACTCTCATGAGTATTCAATAGCAGTAATGATTAAAATCATAAAATGCCCTCAGGCTTACAAATGAACACACACAGGGAAACTGTCTACTCCAACTCTCTCTAGCCTCTCTTGGCTCATGAATCCTCTTCTTCTTGATTCCTCTCACCCATTAAATAGAAAATAACATCCAAAATATTCTTAGGAGGTTGAAACCCATCTCTTCCATTGGATTCTAGGCCTTGGATATAGGTGGCAATAGTCAAAGAGACAAGAATCCAACAAACTACTAATTTTTAGGAAGTTGTTGGAAATCATTAATAAATCTGTTGACAACTCACTACATGAGGTTTTAATGGAGATAAATCTTAGGTGAAGGTGTCCTTTAGCATTTAGTTGATATATGAGAATTCATTTGAACCCTCCTTGATAGGTGGCAACCTACAAACAAGTCGAATATCCAAAAACTATGCAAAACATAGAGTTTGCAGCGCATTGGTGTTTTAATTTTATCTCTCAAATTCCAAACTGGTTCAGGCTGCATTTTGGTCAGTAGGTCAATGCCAATATCATTCTCCTTCACAAAAGAATTCAGAAAAACCCACATCACCATTGAAAAGGTATGATCAAATCTTTAAAAGACTCTGCTATAGGAAATGAGTTCGCAGTGCCAGTTTGCAGTGCCAGTTCACAACGCCAATAGATGAGTCATCCAAAACCCTTCTTTCAGTCTTTAAAACAACATGGAAAACCTCATGGAGTATCTGGTAAACCTGGGCTAGGTGAAGGTGTCCTTTAGCATCTAGATGATTTATGAGAAGTCATTTGAACCCTCCTTGATAGGTGGCAACCTACAAACAAGGCGAATATCCAAAAACTATGCAAAACATAGAGTTTGTAGCGCACTGGTGTTTTAATTTTATCTCTCAAATTCCAAACTGGGTCAGGCTGCATTTTGGTCAACAGGTCAATGCTAATATCATTCTCCTCCATAAAATAATTCTGAAAAACCCACATCACCATTTAAAAGGTATGATCAAATATTTAAAAGACTCTGCTACAGGAAATGAATTCACAGCGCCAGTCTGCAATGCTAGTTCACAACGCCAATAGCCGAGTCATCCAAAACCCTTCTTTCAGTCTTTAAAACAACATGGAAAACCTCATGGAGTATCTGGTAAACCTGGGCTTGATGTATATGCCATCAAATTTGAACAGATGTTCTTGTAGTCTATCTAACCTCCAATTATCCTCATTAACCAGTTCGCAACGCCAGTTCACAACGCCTGTCAAACATAGTTTTCACACTTCGAGGAGGTTGTTTAGTTGATGGTATGACATAATCCCTGGAGAAGTGTTTAAATGGTAGGGTCTGAAAACCATAAATCCTCATTGAAATGATCTATAATTGCAATGATGACAAAATTGAAATCATGAAGTACTTAGAGTATGTTGCGAACTCTCCTAGTGAGTTGGAAGCACATCAAACCATTTTGACTTGACACTTAAATGGTGGATAGTGACAAAAAGGGACCTTATGTACAATTTGGAGGTGTGACTTGTGAAGGTAAT
>JASDQU010109405.1:18078-28444 GCA_032191745.1 Picea mariana
TCTATACATGGGTTCTTCTCTACAACTCTCTGCTACAACTCTCCTCTTCTCTATGCTAATGTCCTTAATTGATCTAATTCTGATTGATACAAAGATGAGGGTGTCTATAGTTAGTTTCCCTCCTGTTCCTAAAACTGTCTAATCTGGAATTTAAATCTACCTACTTTCATTAACTGGGCATAAATGCCTTTTACATCGACAGATGAGAGAAGATTTCTCAAGATATATTTACAATTATTTATTCATAAATGCGCGTATACCTTCCTTAACTATTTCATTAATATTCCTTCCTTATTTTTTCAAAATATTTCCAAAACATTTTCAACATGTGCAAAATGCATTGCACTCATCCCAGCTATCTTTCGACTCCGCGCTTGCTTGCTGCCGACGATGCTCCTGCATCATACTCCCTCACTTGAAAATTTTCATGGAATCTTGTTCATGAGTTATTGTACAGTCTGTCCATGCTTCTGAATCTCTGCTTCATTCTCCCAACTGGCATCTTTGACTGGATGTCCCTTCCATTTGACCAAGTATTCAAAATACTCTTTTCTCCTGGTCCTCTTGCTGATTCTCTTGTCAAGTATACTTTCCATATGTGGCTTTTTAGCTATAGGAATTTGTTTAGTCCACTGAACCTCTGTTTGTTCACTGTCTGCTCCTGCTTCTTCAGCTTTGTAAGGGTATAAATCTAAGATGTTGAATATCGGTGAAATTCCGATCCCATCAGGTAATTTGATCTCATATGCATTTGCCCCAAATTTCTTTATGATCTTTCATGGTCCAATCTTCTTCATTTTTAGTTTGTTATATGTTCCCCTTGGGAACCTTTCTTTCCTCAGATGTGCAAGAATCAGATCACCAACTTCAAATTGAAGTTCTCACCTATGTTGATCTTCTCTGCGCTTGTATTCTTGATTCGAACTCTGCAATCGCTCCTTGACTTGACTGTGAAGCTCCATCATTGCTTATGCAAAGTCTTCTACACCAGCACTTCTGAATTCAGCTTATTCCACATATTTCAATTAAGAAACTCCCCTTGGTTGCATTCCATATACAATTTGGAATGGACTCTGCCCTGTGATTCTATTGATCGAATCATTATAAGCAAATTCTGCCTATGGCAGAATGAGGTCCCACTAATTGTGGTGTTGAGTCACTAGGCCCCTCAGCAAATCGCCCAATCTCCTGTTCACAAATTCTATTTTCCCATCTGTCTGAGGATGATAGGTTGATCTAAATGACAAATTTGTCCCTAGCTTCTTCCATAAGTCCTCCAGAAATGTCCCACGAACTTGGTGTCTCGATCTGAAACTATACTTCTTGGTAAGTCTTGAAGTCTGACAACTTCCTTGAAAAACAGGTTCGCAATATGAGTTGCTTCGCTGGTTTTCTGACATGGTATAAAATGTGTCATCTTTGAAAATATGTCTACCACCTCAAATATTGAATCAAATCCTCTTTGCATTCTTGGCATCCCCAATATAAAATCCATGCTCACTGCATCCCACGACCACTCAGGTATGGGTAATGGCTGGTATAACCCTCTATTCTATCTTTTTCCCTTTGTGTGCTGACAAATTCTACATCTGTCCACAAATTTATTAACATCTATCCTCATTCCTGGCCAAAAATATGAGCCATTCAGTTTTGAGAATGTCTTATCATGACCGAAGTGTCCAGCCAATCCTCCACTGTGTTTTTCTTTCAACAAATTCTCCCTCATGGAGAATTTTGGAATACATAACTAATTTCCCCTGAATAATAATCCATCCTGGATCATATATTCGGTCCACTGGCTTCTTTCCCTGAGAATTGGATTCTCAGATGACTCATACGCCTCTTTAAAATCTGGATCGTCTCTGTACATTTCTTTGAGATTATCAAAACCCAAAGTTTTGACTCTAAATTCCTGCATAAGCAAACATTTCCTGCTCAAAGAATCAACAACTTTGTTAGCAGTTCCAGAAATATGTTTAATTACAAAAGTAAAATTATGCATGTATTCAACCCATTTAACATGTCTTTGGTTCAACTTCTCCTATTGAGTCATGAATTGTAAAGCATGATTATCGTTGTACAAAACAAACTCTTTAGGAACCAAATAATGCCTCCATTTCTTCAGCGCTTGTATGACTGCATAAAATTCCTTGTCATATGTGGAGTACTTAACCTTCACTTCATTCAGTTTCTCACTAAAGTATGTGATCGGTCTGTCATCTTGGCTTAAGACCGCTCCAATTGCAAATACACTAATGTCACACTTGACCTGAAATGTCTTATTGAAATCTGGCAACACTAGAATTGGATGTTCAGTAATCTTTTTCTTCAGCAAGTTGAAACTTTTTTTTGCTTCCTCTGTCTAATGAAAATATTTGTGTCTTTTCTTCACCGTGTCCATCATTGGTGCAATAATCCCACTAAAATTTTGGATGATTTTCCTATATAAACTAGCTAATCCATGGAAGCTTCGAACCTCAAATACACTTTCTGGTGACAGCCAATTCTTAATTGCCTCTACCTTATCCGGATCCATTTTCAACTCATCTGCAAAGATAACAAAACCCAAATAAATCAGTTCTGTCCTCATAAATGTTGATATCTTCATATTTATTAGCAACTTCTCTTGCTGTAATCTCCTCATCACTGTAGCTAAATGATTCAAGTGTTCTATTTCTATCTTACTGAAAATTAATATATCGTCAAGATATACGATGACGAACTTCCCGATAAACTCTTTCAAGACTTCATTCATCAATCTCATGAAAGTACTGGGAGCATTTGTTAAGCCAAATGACATAACAAGCCATTCATACAACCCCTCATTTGTCTTGAATGTTGTCTTCCATTCATCACCTTCTCTCATTTGGATTTGATGATATCCGCTATTCAAATCAATCTTTGAAAAAAAAAATTCTCCACTCAGGCAATTCATCAAATCATCCATCCTTGGTAATGGAAATCTATATCTGATGGTAATCTTATTGATTTCCCTCGAGTCTATACACATTCTCCAACCTTCATCTTTATTTTAGCTAAGCACTATTGGAACAACGCATGGACTCAAGCTCTCTCTAATCAATCCTTTTTCCATTAAATCCTGGACTTGTCTTTTGACTTCTTCATTTTCCTGCGGTGTTAACCTATACACTGCTTTGTTTGGTAAACTGGCTCCAAGTATAAGATCAATGTGATGACTTATACTTCTGATAGGTGGAAGCGAACGAGGTAGTTTGTCCACTACTATATCAACGAACTCTTCCAACAACTTTTGGATTTCCTCTGGTAAATTATCCACTCTTGTAGTCGTTAAAACAATTCTAGGCTTCCTGACCACAATGAATTATGTATCTTCCTTCTTCTTAACCTCCAGTTCCTTTCCACTCATGAGAAGTACATTGTTGCTCACTTTTGGTTTCACTTCTTTATCCTTAATCGACAACAACATGTGAGTTCTCCCATTCTTCTCCAAGGTGTATGTGTTCTGTCTCCCATCATGAATCACATTTCTGTCATATTGCCATGGTCTACCCAGCAATAGATGACAAACATCCATGGGAATGACATCACATAATATTTCATTCTTATATCCTCCTATTTTAAATTCAACTAAACATTGTTTAGTGACATTTACCTGATGTCCCTTTTGTAGCCACGAAACTCTGCATGGGCTTGGATGTTCAATAGTCTCCAGCTCCAGATTTTCTACCATCTCTGTAGAAATGAGATTGTCTATGCTACCACCGTCCACGATGACTTTGCATAGCCTATCTATGGTCTTGAAAGTAGTTTGAAAAAGTTTGTTCCTTTGGGATGGGTTCTCTGCCTCTTTCTCTGGCTTCAAGAGAACTCTCCTCATCATTAAGGATCTTCTGCACTCAGCATCTTCTGCCTCAACATTCCATCGTTGTGCTTCGGCAATGTGAGTTTCACCTCCTTCTTTCTTTCTATCTGGACATTCATAGGATTTGTGTCCATTGTTCCCACAGGTAAAGCATTTTATTTCTCCACCTCTGCCTCTTCCTCTTCCTCTGGTTCGAGGAAAAGTATTTCTATCAGCATACTGTCTTCTCTGTGAGCTTCCACCTCTCTCAGTTTGAGTTTGAGGTTTCTTCCACTCTTCTTTAGGTTTCTGATTCCTGTCTTGGGAAACTGTTTTTCCTCTAGCTTGTTTTCTGTCTTGGCCTCTCTGACCTTGCTTCCAGCTCAGCTTCTCTTCAGCTTTCGGAGACATCTAATAATCATCCTCCACATTCTAAAGGATCATCATGCTCATCTCATCCTGAATGTCATATCGCAGACCATTCATGTACCTGGCAATCTTTTCATCATCACTTTCCTGATGACCTGCTCTGATGTTGATCTTGTAGAATTCTTCAGTGTACTCTTTCACTATCATCAACTTTTGTCTCAAGTTTTGCATCCTCCAAAACATAGTGATTTGATAATCCTTGGGTATGAATTTGGCTTTCATCTTCATAACCATTCTATCCCAAGTTTTTATTTTCTGCTTGCCTTTGCAGCGTCTGTCAGCTTGCAGTTCATCCCACCATAATGCTACATGAACTTTAAGTCTAGTAAAAACATGTTTAACCTTTTTGTCTTCCTCGACATCCTCATAGTCAAAATATTTATTTAGATCTCTAATCCAGTCTAGAATCTCTTCAACGTCTAGGTTCCCCTCATACATGGGAATCTCCATTTTTTCCCTGGCACCTATCCTTACAACAACCCTGAATAGGTGTTCATCTGCTGCATCTTCGACTGTGACTTCTTCTCCTTTGTTTCCAACTTCATTTTCAATTTCATCCTCATTGATATCCCCAACATTGACTGTGTGCCTCTGCGCTGTCTCCATGGCATCAAGCCTAGCACGTAGTTCAAACATTTCCCTTTCCACTGCTGGATCAGGCATTGGTTTGTCTCTTCTTCTCGGCGACATGGCTGCAAATATTTTCTCTTTTCTCTACTACAGAAAGAAAAGAACTATCACTCGCTTTGATACCACACTGATGAAAACCCCCCAATCCTTAGGTCGGAGTCCACACATGATCTTTCAATTTCGGCCCCTTAGAGTCTAACTAGCTCTTCAATTTCCCCTTTGGGAAATTTATCCAGACACCCAGTTGAGTGTATGTCACAGGTCCTTCTGAGTTATGCTCACGTGATCTTTGCACTGGAATGAACTCCATGATCAACACCCAACTGATATTGGGACTTTCCCCTTTTCCTTTCAGGATACCGGATTTTGCGAGTTCATGAATCTTGTTGTTGAGCATCTTACCTCTTCGACCTCCGAAACCCGAAATACCAAACACTAGACCCTTCTCGCCACTGACTTCGGCTTTCCACTCATCATGAATTTGGGAGTTGCGATGATGTGCAACTCTGCCTCTTGACTCCCGGAGTCCCGAAATCTAAAGTACTGAAATCCTGAAAGTCCACTCTAAGTCCTGTCACACTTCGCGACTTCGAGATTTCCACTTCACTTCTTCCCGCTCCTTGTCATCAGTATTCTTGGTATGCCAAACCCCAAAATACCGAAAGGTTGCTATCTCACTTCTAAGGAGATCAACGATTGTGATCCTCTCCTGATACGATGACTGGTGTGGTTTCATGTACTGAGAGTTCGTGATGCTTGATCTCGAATTCTTTACCTCCTATATCTTTCAGACCCCGAATTACCAAAATGTCGAAATGGTTTCCTTTCCCGGGATTTTCATGAACCGGGAGTTCAAAACTCTCGATTGCAAATCACTGTCTCCCCGAGATCCCAGATCTCGAAACACTGAAATGCCGAAACGCTCCTCCAAAGTTATTTTGCGTTTCGCGATTTTGGAGCTTCTTATGTGGAGCACTCTACTCCTTGTCAATAGGAATGCCGAAATGTCGATTCCCAAAATTCTTACAAATATCCTTCTGTGACTTGTGATTTTGGGCTTTCCTCCCCCTTGTGTCCTGATCACTTGTCCCCAGGACCTCCGAAACCCCGAATTCTAAAGTTCCAAAATTCCAATCTCGTCACTCTTTGCCTTTATACATGAAAATATTTTCGTGTTTCAGGTATTTTATCAACCAAAGGTTTCATCCACACTTCGGACTTATGACCCCTGAAATGTTGAAATGATATCGACAGTTCAATGGTTGAGATCAACGGTCCATGTTAAATCCTACCTTTCGAAGGTGGATCTGTCCAATGCTTAACTTCCCCCACAAATTTCTTGGATCCTACGATCCTCGCTATTTCGGGAGTTCTCCTCGAAGAATTCCAACCGTTCAGTTTCCTCCTCAAGAACCTCTGGCTCAAAATTGACTCTGCGATCCTTCTCTGGGGCGTGACTTCTGCACAACGACTTGAGCTTCTTGTTTTCTCTTGAATGATTCAAAGGCCCTAACCCTTCTAAGCTTTCTTCGCAAACTCAGGTCTTCAAGGAGACTCCTGCACGCACTCCTTGCGGAAATCCTTCAAATACCTCAGCGTACTTGAACTCATGATTCTGTGCACTTTCTCTGCAACAACAGTCCTTCAATCTCTCAACCTTAGTTGATAAGTTCTAAGGTATCAACCAGCCTGCACACACCTTGCATGACTTATGTTCTTGTCTTGCACTTCTGCTGAAATGAGAACAATGGTATCCCTCCTGAGCTTTTAGAGATAAACTCTAAACCTTCGTCAATGCACTCCTTGCGGACGTTTCACTGGAATTCTTGCAGAAACTCTCTCACTCAGGAAGAGAAAGAATTTAAACTCATTCTCTCTCTCTCTCTCTCTCTGACTTCAAACACTTAACATGAAATCATACATACATAGCATAACAACAAATGAATTATAGAGAGAATAAAACAACCATAAGAATATCAATTAGCATGTATACACAAAAAGCATCATAACACCATGAATCTGAATCAAAGCTTCATATATTAATTCAGAACTTCTGTACANTTTACATTGACAGATGAGAGAAGATTGCTCAAGATCTGTTTACAATCACTTATTCATAAATGCACGTATGCCTTCTTTAACTATTTCATTAATATTCCTTCCTTAGTCTTTCAAAATATTTCCAAAAAAATTTCAACATGTGAAAAAATGTGTTGCGCTCATCCCAGCTATCTTCTACCTCCACGCTCACTTGTTGCTGGTGATGCTCTTGCATCAAAATATCAGCAGGGCAGAAAGTGATCTGGAACAAAGAATAAGGACGGTACGTATTAACGATGAAAATTACACTAAGATGATGGAAGAATTACAAAATAGTATCGAAAACTCAGACAAACCAGATCTAAGTATCACTAAGAAAGGGACTATTTTGATTTAAAAACAGGCGTTACATACTAGACTCAGCAGAATTAAAGGTAACATTCTTGGATGAAGTGCATAAGAAGCCGTATTCGGGCCACCCAGGTTACCAAAAAACAATAAAAACACTTAGAAAACTATTTTACTGGCCTAACATGAAGGGAGAAACAATGGAATACTTGGCTAGGTGCTAAGATTGTCAGCAGGTTAAGGCCAAGCACGAGCATCCAACTGACCTATTACAACCATTACTAGTACCATAATGGAAATGGGAGACCATATCGCTGGACTTTATAACAAGTTTTCCTAAAACTCAGAAACATAATGATTCTATCATGGTTGTAATTGATAAACTCAGTATGTCTGCACACTTTATTCCTATAAAGTCTACATTTAAAGATATAAACATTGCTGAAATATTCATGAAATAAATTTTTAGACTGCATGGTATTCCTAAAATGGTGATTTCAGATAGAGATGTAAAATTTACATCCTCTTTTTGGAAGGAATCGTTTGTAGGGATAATTACTAATTTGAATTTCAGTACGAGTTATCACCCACAGACGGATGGACAGACTGAGAGGACAAACCAAATCATGTAGGATATGCTCTGCATGCACGTAAGAACAAAACCAAACAAGTGGGAAGACTATCTGCACTTGGTAGAATTTGCGTATAACAATGGGTACCAAACTTCGGCCAAGTTGAGCCCTTTTGAAATACTGTACAGTAGAAAATGTATGACTCCAATTAGATGGGATAACCTAGCTGTGTTACACATCAAAATTACTCACTTCGATAGTGTCGCAAGTGTTGTCATTACAAGTGTCGCATTTTTCTCACAAGTGTCGCAAGTGTCAGGAAAAGAATACTCCCATGATGCCTATGTCGTGCCTATAACGACATGAGAAAGACACTTGACACACATCAAATACTTGATTTGGAAGAGGAGGAATGGTTAACTAGACTTATGAACCTCTTGCCATCTGAAAGAACCACAAAAACTGAGTTTTTGGAGGAGAGCGCTCCCCTATACCTCTCTCAGGAGTGATGGCGCCCCCCCTTACACTATATGGGAGCATTATAAGACTCTGAAAGACCTTCTGGGGGAGCAATGACAGGTTTAGGGAGTGTTGGCACCCCCCTAAAGCCTACTGGGAGCGCTATAATGCTCTGATGGCCCTTTTGAGGGAGCACTGCCTATTCTGGGTAGCAGTTGGTTTGTTGAGATGAATGAGGGGAGGGTCCCTTCAATCCCTGAAGGCAGTTGGATTCGAATCCCTATTCAAGCCATGATCTTAGGGAAGATCCCTAACTCAAGGAGGAAAATCCTCAACTCACCCCAAAGATATCTCAAGTGGTTGAGCCTCTCCAAGGCTATATAAGCAGGCTTTCTCATGGTCAAAAGGGGAGCTGGATGGAGAATCATACCAAACTTATGATCTCATAAGTGATATTTGGAGAAGGGATGAGAAGCATGAAACCTATGATCTCATAGGAAACACACAGTGAAGTGGAGGTTAATCAACGAAGCTATTTTCATTCCAATCGTGGAGCTTTTGGGCAAGGGTTAGGCAAGGAGAACTTGACGAAACTGCTACTTTCCATCTATGGCTATAAGTAACGTTTTGTCCTCATTAATGTAATATGATTGGCCTGTTTCTTTCTAATTTGTGTTTGACATTACATGAATTTGTCTCTAAGTAGATAGGTCTTCTTTGAACTAATCTCGATAGAATAGGAAGTGGTTGTACTTTGTTTGTCTACAGGGCTTATCGAAGAGCTCAAGCTTAGAGTTCAACTCGGAGCGTGCAGGGACAAACACCTGTAAAAGGTACATATTTCCTCCTTCCTCTTCATGCATCAGTTTGTGTAGACCTAAAAGGAAGTCAGTGACCATGATAAGCACTTTCTGTCTTAGAGTTAAGAGTATAGCTCTTTGAGGAGATCTACCTGTCCGCAGGGAGATTTTCCTTCAACAGAAATTGGCGACTCCACTGGGGAGGAATCAAAAATTTTTAGTTTTGGTATTCCTCATAGAACTTGTCTTACCTTTTGTTGTTTTTAGACCTTGTTTAACCCATATGTTTGATTTCATATGCCGATTGACTCTTTACCCCATCACATTCAGCTTGACTGTCAAAATTTGACTGAAATTTTGGGTTTTTGGACATGTTTATGAGTTTTTTAATCCTGGCACTCCTGTGCCCATGTTAGCAGAGCACCAACACTCGCTAAAGGTGTTGGAAAGAGATTTATAATGCCCTGGTGTCCCTTACACTAGAGTGCCAGCCCCTTTTTGCACAAAATCTTTTCAAAAATTGCATTTTTTGAGGTCCAGACCCTGCTTTTTCACTTGCTGAGATTCTTTTTGATTCAATGCTTCTTCCCATTGAACTTTGACATCCCTCCTTCCGATAAATAAGCACTTTGATGTACAGAGTTGGTGGCCTTCTTCATTATTTTTGAGTTTTTGCTGTTGAGAGCTTGAAATCAATCCACTGCTTTCTTCTCTCCTATTCGACTGAGCGGGAACTCTGGTGAAGGGCATCAGAAATCTATGAATCATCTTGTTTGGTTCTTTGAGGCCATTGTTCTTCAACATCTCTCTTTTTATGCGAATTGTTTGATTTTGATTTGTTATCTTTTGTTTTCTGTTTGCTTCTTGTTTCAATCATAGCAAGAGGGTGTGTGTCATTTGTGCGAAATCTGCTTACACTTGTCCGAATCTCCTTGAAATGAAAGGGTAGTTGTAGGAGAAGTTTTTTTGCATTGAATTAATCATCATTCACATACTGCAGACAAAGACACATATTAATGATTGGTTTGCATATTAGAAGGCATTTTTGAAAATGTTTTAGCATTGCATTAGATTCGATTGAGAACCAATTGATAGAGGACATTTCATATTAGTGTTTGAAAGTGAAAATGACTCTTTCTCTTTCCCTTAATTAGGCGTTCATTGAAAAGAAACGATTTCTTATCATATTTCATGAATCTTTTTGGGAATTGAGTCCTCATTCCATCAGTTTCACTTTCGCGCACCCTTTGAGTAAGAAATAGCTG
>JASDQU010109405.1:44680-59549 GCA_032191745.1 Picea mariana
TATAACTTTGTATGAATATGCTGGTTGTGCTATATGTTAAATTGGGTAATTTGTTGCATATTTCTACATGATGTTAAGGACATCCATGAAAATCATGGATGATTTTAAGGATGGAAATTTATATTAAATGTAAAAACATGGGATAATATTACTAGCCCGTAATATGCAAAATGTAAAATGTTTGGAAATAGTTTTGTAAAAATATTCAAATTTCTAAGGATTTTACATAGTTTCTATAAAAGTTTGGCAATTTGTAAGGTAAAATAATTTTATTTTATGGAATTTGGGCAAATAATTTTTAGAAAAAATGGAAATTGGCAAATCCTTTTTTGGGAAAAACCATGGAAAATTAGTCCATTTGTGAAATTTAGCCCCTAAAATCATCTATGATGAAAATAATTAGAGTTTGTCAAATATTATGGATAAGGGAGGCCTCCTCCCGAGTTTTCATGAAGTTAAAAAATAAACGATGGTCTTTCCATGTGACCACGTATTGATAGTTAGTTATCATTTTTTATTGATAACGAATATTGGAAGATATCAAGCATCCACAAAAACCAACAAAGGTCTTTTTCCACACTCGTTATCGTATTCTTCAAGAAAATTTTGATTTTTAAAATTCATTGTTTATGAGTGCACTAAGAATTACCAGGGTATAACAATTATGTTGATAACAAGAGTTATATTTTAAATGAGAAAATGGGAGGTCAAGCTTTTTGTTTGAATAAGGTGTATCTTACTCCTTGGTTATTGAAGCAAAATTCATTATTGTTTCCACCGTTAACTTGTGCAATATGTATTTTGGTTGCAGATATTAATACCAACATCCAAAAGCATTCATAGAAGCCTCTTGTAGCTTTGTGAGTCTAAAATATTTTATTTGTCATTTACATAGAAGACAAATAGTCTCTTAAACGAGAGTTGTTTATGAAAGAACATGTTTCTAGTCCATAATTTCATAGAATTCTTAAAAGATTTAAGACTGTCATTCTAATCTAGTGATGAAGAAATATTGAATAAAGAAGACTGATTTTTTTCTTATTCATAGTTCTTTGCTTCAAGTTAATTTTCTCTTCTTTCATTTGGATGTCATTCTATGTCATTGTATACATCATATTTTATATTTTTATTGTACAAATCTCGATTTATGTTATTACTTAAAATTTTATATGTTGGTGCTTTTGGTTATTTTAGATCTTGTTATTAATGAAATAATTTAACAAATATTAAAGTGGAAAGAGAATATAGTTCATGTGTTTTCTATGCTATTAGTACACATGTGTATCATGTCATGTTTGTTATATTTTTATAATTATATTATATACATACTCTATTTTTATGTTATCTTTCTGAACATAGTAACTTTGCAATCTAACGAACAAAATAATGTTGCAATGAGATGGACATAATTTGACATCATAATGTGATGAACATAGGCATGTTGTTGTAACATAAATAGACATTGCACTCTAGTGCACATCATCCTATTAGTGAAATGTGATGAACATTTCCTCATGTTGCAATGTAACGCACGTATTCTAACATTGCAATGTGAGAAAGAATTCCAAGCATCGCAATGTGTTGAACAAATTAACTCTTCAATCTACCAAACATATTAACGTCACAATCTGATGAACATATAATGTTTCAATCTGATGAACATATTAAAGTCTCAATGCGACGAACATAGTAACATTGCAAACTACTAAACATGGTAATGTCGCAATGTGACGAACATAGGCATGTTGTCGCTATCTGGATATTAGCGTCACAATGCAACAGACATAAACAGAGGTTGAAATGAGTCCCACATAGCTCCATCATTGAAATATGATGAACATTTCCTCGCATTTCAATGTGATGTACATATACTCATGTCACAATGTGACAAACACTTCCAAACGTCACAATGTGACGAAGATATACAAACATCATAATGTGAAAATCATTTCCAAATGTTGCAATGTGTGGAACATAAATGGATTTGGATAGGCATGTCGTCGCATTGTGTCACAAATCATATTATCATCACAATGCAATGAAAATTTCCTAATGTTTCATTGTGATGCACTTATTGCAGTGTCACAATGTGACAAAAATTTCCAAATGTCGCAATGTGTTGAACATAGTAACATTGAAATTTACCAAACAAAGTAAGGTCGCACTGTGACGAACAAATAACATTGCAATGTGATGAAAATATAGTGTTGCAATATGAAAAACATAGTAACATCGCAATGTTATGAACATAGTAACATTGCAATCTACGAAACAAAGTAACGTCTTAATATGACGAAAATAAGCATGTCGTCGCAATGTGGATAGTAGAGTCGCAATAAGACAAACATAATTACATGTCACAATGTGAAAAACATAAATACATGTCAGAATGTGTCCCACATCACCCTGTCATTGTAATATGCAAAACATTTCCTTACATTGCAATGTGACACACATATCCTGACATCGCAATGTGACAAACACTTCCAAACATCGCAATGTGTCGAACATGGTAAACTTGCAATGTACCAAACACTGTAATGTCACAATGTGATGAACACATATGGACGTTGCAACGTGACAAACATTTCCAAACATCGTAATGTGTCAAACTTAGTAATGTTTCCATCTACCATGCATAGTAACATCACAATGTGATGAACATATACAGACGCCCCAATATGACAGGCATTTCCAAACATTGTAATGTGTTGAACATAGTAACAATGGAATCTACCAAACATAGTAACACTGCAATGCAACAAACATATATGGATGCCACATTATGAAGAACATATACGCACGTCACAATGTGACGAACAATTACGAACATCGCAATCGGACGAACATAAATTGGCTTTGTAATTGGACAAATGCAATGTGATAGACATTTAAAAATGTCACAATGGGACAAACACAACCTATTGTCACAATTTGATGTACACAAACTAATGTGCCGATGTGAAAAATATTTTCCGATGTCGCAATGTGACGAACATAACCCACTATCGAACTATGACAAAATTATTCCATTTCCATATTGTGTGGAACATAAACCTTCATCGTAATTTGATGACCATAAACTTATGATGTCACGTGACAAACAAAATCTAATGTCACAATGTGATGAACAAAATCTTATGTGAATATGTGATGAACAAAAGCTGATTTCATAATGTGATGAACAAAAACTCATGTTGGAATGTGACCAAGAAAACATGATGTCGCAATTTGAAAAACAAAATATGATCAACATTGCAATGCAATAGTGTCATAGTAAACTACGGTGAACATAATCAACATGGCCCACCATAATGAGATCCACATGGTCAACGAAGGTCAACCATGGGCATGTTCAACAATAATAAACTCTGATCAACCATAGTCAACCATGGTCATGGTCAACCTCACTCAACCATGATGAAGGACAACCAGGGTCAACCATAGCCAACCTTTCCTTCCGAGAGTTAGCCAAGGTCTACCAAAGTAAACCATGGTCATGGTCATCCATACTCAACCATAGTTATTTTCAATTAAGGCATTATTCTATTAATACTTAAATAATACATTATTAATGTCTTACTACTTTAGTAATGTGTTTATTAAAAATGTATGAATTTGTTAATTAATTCAATTAATACATTACAATATACATCAATGTCATTCATAAAATGGCTTAGTAGTTTAAAGAAAAATCTTGAGTAACAAAAGGCCGTAAACCACCACAAGATTGGAAACTACTTATTATATCCAGATCTTGGGTAGAAGTATTCAAAGAGATGATTTCAATGAAAGGAACGTTACCCAACCATAAAACCATAAAGAAGTTAATACAGAGACAAAATTAATACAACTGACATTCCATACTTCCTTTCTACAGTTAAATTCAAGCATTAGAGTTCACAAGCTTACCCAGTAATAGAGGAAGTCGGGAAGACATGTAACATTGTGATTTCCTTACGCAGAGAAAGAACACCCTTGTCGTCAGTAGTTATATGCAGAGCAGCGTTGCAGAGGTTAACTCAGACAATCTTTTACGAAAGTGCACAAGCAAGTCAAAGGAGAAATGGAGCATTAGATACCCAAGTTCCCTCGTATCATAGAGAAATGGTGACTGAATGAATCAGGTCCTTGGGCCATGTGACTGTGGACACTTGGTATATTCATTTTGGTCAAAATGACCTAGGACCAATACCATGCAGGAAACCTCATAACTCCCAACCAGAGAATTCAATGTAGTTTCGAACCAGAATTAACTGCGCATTGAATTGAGCCACTAACCCTGTTAGTGATAATCCTTATCATGAAATCGAATAACTTCCATGATAGATAGTGGGCTGCAGGGTGGTGACTTGTTGTGCCGGGTAGGTTCCTAACCCCCACGTTAATATGTGTATCCAGGTGACCCTGTCGTTGTTCAACTGTTGTATGTAAAACCCACTAACTGCTGTAGTGAAAACCACTACTGTGACAGTTAGGGTGCATGTTTAATTAGGTTCTGGTCGTTGCAAGGAGGCCAGACACATGAAAATTCACTCTTTAAACTCAAAATATGCATTGCCTTGGACAACTATAGATATAAGAACCTTATGTTAATGAGTTTTCTTCTAATATAAATGTTTTAATAATTCTTGTTATTTAGAATTATAAGGGGTTGTAATAAAGAGAAGAAGATGGATTGTATGAGATTATCATAATGAAGTCTGAAGTACCCCCTACACTTAGATGTGAGGAAGAGAGTACCAAGACTTGTTTTAAAGTGGGACCATAGTGAAATAATTTGGGTGGGTCCCTTAATAAAGGTAAGAACTTTGTAGGCTAGAGTTACTTTAGGCCTTATGGACATAACCAGTCCATAGTTTTATGAAGAGGCCACACTTTTACTTGTTATAAAAAACATTAACACATGTTTTGAGTAGTAATAATCAACATGAGTTCATGGAAAAGGTAATCACCATTTTCATTCGTTCATAAGTACACGTCGTATTCCAACTTAATGTTTTAAGTGTAAACATATGAGGTATAACATAGTAAAGGATTTTTAATGCACCTAACAATTTTATTTTTTTTTAATTGGAAATTTTGGGGTACATTACAATAGATCCTTCAGAAATAGTGTCATACCAAGCCATAAAAGAATTCATTCATCTGGAGGTGATACCTTTCAAATCCATTGTCCCATATATGAGTCTTTCATTATTGATGTTCCATATAATAAGTTTCCCATAAGATGAGATCTCCCATAGAAGCAATTACGTACATCGATAAAGGAGTGAGGGATGTGTTTAAATGCATGTTGTTCTAGGTATCACCCCATAGTGGGAATAAATATAATGGAGTCTACATAATTTTTTGTTTTTTTTTAATTATTGTTATTATTATTTTTATTGTTTTATTATTATCTTAATGTGCTATGTTACATGAACAACTCCTACATACTAGTGTGTAAAATGGCTCAATCATAAAAGATTTTTTTTGTGATTTTATTTTTGGAAAACCATACCATTAAGTTAATTGAGTGGTAGGGTCTAAATAAATAAATTATTGTTTCAAACAAATATGGTTAAATATTGAATCATTATTTGTTTCCTAAATCTAAAAAAAATAAATTCTAAACTAACAAAAAGGATTCCACTTTTATACCCCAAATAAATTCTTAATGAGAGGAAGGGTTCCACTTTTAGTCTCATTGTCTACAATCTAATTATGTGGAATTTATATGTTGGATAAGTGGAACTTGCAATCAAATTACAGTAAATTTAAGCTGACTTTATATGTAGGGGCATTCCATTAATTTTAACTTGGAATAAAAATATAAATATAATTTAGTGGACTTTATATAGGGGAATTCCATTAATTTCAACTTGTCACAAAAATATAAATATATAGAGATAGCTTAAGTGATCAATGGAATTCAACAATATCATCCAAATTCAGAAAAATCAAAATACCGAAAAAGAGAAGATTGACTAAATGGGTTGTTCCACGAAAAGTGTTAGCGTCGGAAGTCACCCCTGGATTGCAGCAGGAGCAGAGCCCGACGTCCATCAGTTTATGTCACGATTTGTTTAATGGGGTGATCAGATGAAGGTTAACTCAAATGATGTGGTTCTAACTCTGAAACTAGGCCAGGCATGCATGGGCAAGTGAGGTCTTAGATAACTTCAGACAGTGAGTCATANCGCAGAAAACCAGAGAATACAATAATGCCACAATAAACCCTTTATCATAACACAACTGCAATGATTCGTGCGAATCAGTCGATCGCGAACTCTCTTAGTATAAGATGAAAAATTAGATGGAGTAAGAAGACTATCTGTTATAAAATAAGAAATCTCATATACAGATGCATGACCAAAAAGCTAGAATGTCTGCTAAAACTTTACAATCAGGAGCTACGCTCTACCATTGATACTTACAAAATACAAAAACTGAGCCTATATACTTAGGAGAATTTGCCTAACAGAGGCATGCCCAATCACCCAGGGCTAGGTGTATTTTCAGTCAAAATCATACTGGAATCCTTCTTCACGCACCACCTTAACTGCGCATGGCTCCTGTAGGGAGGGTAGCTGAGCCATTAAGTGCCAAGCTAGCGTGTGCAGACTTCTCTGTCTCTTCAAAGACTTCAGCATGGCTTCCTTGGAGAAATCGGTACACAGGACCCCTTTGAGTAGACCACTTGCCAGACCTTCCATACCTCATACTTAATGAATGAAATGAGGTTTCAACCACCCGTTCATGCCTTCATTTACTCCAAGCGAGACACAGGATGGAGATCAGATCTGATGGCGCCTGGAGATTGCGATGATCTCCTTTGTAACTGAACTCGGTGCCTTTGGCCCCTCTTGCACATCTCTCTTTGTCTCCCAAGTGCCATGAGCTATGACCCTGTGCTTACCCCCAAAGGTGCTTTCGATGTTCGCGGATATGAAAGGGCTGATCCTTGCTTCTTGAAATCGCGATGAGCGAAATGTCAAAACGGCTTAATCTGGCGCCATGTGTCCTTCAAATCTGACGGTCCTAACCTCACCCGACGTTGCTGCGGGCCCTAGGTCCTGGGCGTTCTCTTCACTTCGCGCATCGGGGATATGAGGGAGCTGCTTCTTGCGCTTCGAAATTGCGATGGGCGAGAAGGTAGGGAGCCTCATCACGCACCAGGTGTCCCCTTTAGATGAATGGCTGAGACTGTTCCTCGATATTGTGGGCCAACTTTAGTCGCTATCGATTCTTCAGGGTTCAGGGTTTCAAGATGCTCCAAGACATAAAACCTTCACCCTTTGAACTCGCGACTGTCGAAAAGCCGACGTGACTAGATCTCGTGCCACGTGCCCTTTGGGATGAATGACTGTCATCCATTCCCGAACATGATATGGGCGCTATCCATTGCGATTACCTCGGTGAAGCTTTTCTAATCATGATTTCTCGCCAACCGTTGATCTGATCCTTTGGATACATCCTAACTGTTGAAATCAGAGTGCTCGCTCGCTTAATCTGGGCCCGAAATGGATTTCTTCTGTGAATTGTGCTCGACACTCATCACGCCACTTGCAGACCTAATCGCTCTTGTGCTTCAGACGAGAAATGTTACTAACATTAGGGTCCATGGGGGATAGAGTCATCCCTGTGATGCTCTAAGCACTCATTTTGCAGTTCCAGTGCCTTGCTGATGGGCTATGGAGTCATTTACTAAGTCGAAACAATAAAAGTAAAAACAAAGAATAGAAAGGAAAATATTTACAAAACATAGGAGCCACCGAAGGCTCAGACAAAACATTTTTTAAGAAAATGCCCATTTACTGGGCTACCGAAAACCTCTTCACCTTCCAAATCTTACAGCTGATATGTATTATTTGAGAAAACTTTAGAGATTTTGAAAGGCCTGATCCACAGGGCTTCAAATTTGCTGTTCTTGCCCTTATCTTGTTTAGGAGCATCCCATTTCAGCACCAGGTCTCCTATCCGAAATTCTTCCCTCTTGGCCTTCTTATCGAAAACCTGCTTGATCCTCTGGTGATGATCCTAAATTTCGTCCATTGCTTGCTCTATGGCTTGCTAGACTTCTACCAGTTGATGAATCCTTCTTATCATGTCATTGGGCTCTTCTTGATAATCCTGGAAGAATTTCTCTATGGGAATGGCCAGCTGAGAAGGGAAGACAACTTTTGCTTTGTAGACTAACTGGAAAGGGGAGACGCCTATAGATCTCTTCGTGGTCACCCGATCGGCCCATAGAGTGAATTTGAGCTTCGAGTTCCAAGCCCTTTTGTTGTCCTCTAGTAATATTTTAATGATCCTTATTAGGCTTTTGTTGGAGGATTCTGCTAAACCATTTCCCTATGGATAATATGGGGTGGAGTGAACCAATTTGATCCAAAACTACTCATAGAGCTTGGCTAACGGCTCAAACCCAAAAGCGGCTGCGTTATAAGTGACAATCTTACTTGGGCAGTCGAACCTTGTGATGAGATCCTCCAAGAACCCAATGATTACCTTATGGGAAGCGCTCCTGGTGGGGATGGCTTCAAGATCCATCTGTGCTGCCCATTGGAAGCAAGGTGGATTTCTCCAATAAAATCCAAGCCCCATTGCTGGAAAGGTCTCGAAACAACTACAGGCTATAAAGGCAGAGACTTGAGCTGCTACGTTCCTGAAAATCTTTGGCATGTGATACAGGATCTAACTCCTCTATGGACATCAACAAACAAGGTGGGCTAGTAGTATCTGGCTTTGAGAATTTTGTGGGCTGTAGTCTTCCAGGAATGGTGCCCTCCACATAGGCTGCTATGAAACTCGACCATGATCCTGTCGGCCTCTTGTGGATCCATGCATTTTAAAAGCACCCCTAGGGGGTTTTTCCAGTATAAAATTTGATCAATAAGGAAATACCTGACTACCCTGAGCTTCAGAGATCTTGCTTTGTTTCTTTGCAGGCCATTTGGGGGCTGCAACTACTGTAAAAAAATATGACATCCTTATACCAAGGACATCGAGCCAATGGGGGATCTCTTTGAGGGTTTATTTCAGACAGCTGACCACGCTAAATTCCTGAGCATTCGTTCATGAAAATCACCCCCAAAGCTTGGCAATTGGCTTCAACCAACAACTTGGCTAAGACTTTACATTTGATCAATTTGGTAGGCCTTATTTCCAAGTCAAATTCCAGGATCTTGGCTATCCATTTACTTCTCCTCCCATCTATGTCGGGCTGTACCAGGATGTCCTTCACAGAGGTTGAAGGAACATAAGCGGTCACTTTTGAGTGCAAGACATAGACTCTGAAAGCTTTGAGAGATTTCACTAAAGCATAGTCCTGTTTCTCCATGATTTCATACCTGACCTCTGCATCTCTTAATGCCTTGCTGAAGAAGGTGATAGGTTGCTCTCTCCCTTCCTCATTTTTCTACAGCAAGACCGCTGCTACTCTATCAAAAGAAGAGAAAGAGAAGATTAGGAAATCTTTGGAATAGTCGGGACTAATCAGCACAGGTGCCTCAGTCAATGCTCTTTTTATTTGGAAAAAATATTCCCTAGGTTTGACCATCCATTTTACTTAATTTCCCTTCTTGAGCATAGCTGTGATGTGTTTCACCAATTTAGCAAAATTCGAGACGAATCTCCTCAGAAAATCAATCTTCCCCCAAAAGGCCTGAATTTCCTTCTTTGACCTGGGAAGTGACAGGGTCCGAATTGCCTCCAATCTACTAGGATCAATCCTCACTCCTTCTGCTGATACTATATGGCCTAATAACTTCCCCTCCTCCATAGAAAATAAAGACTTCTTGGGGTTTAGAGAAAGGTCGAACCTTCGACACTTTGAGAAAAATTTTCTCAGGTGACAACAGTGCTCTTTATCCGACCTTGAGAAGACTGTTATGTCATCCAGATAGATCACCACAAACTTATCTTTCTCCCCGTTGAAGGCTATGTCCATGGCTCGCTGAAACGTCGCTCCTGCATTCGTCAGTCCGAATGGCATTTTGGCATACATGAATGTGCCCCAAGGAGTGGTGAAGGCCATTTTTTCTCTGTCCTCGGGCATGGCCGATATCTGATTATAACCAGAAAATCCACCGATCATGGAAATCCTAGATGCACTGGTTACCCTCTGCAATATGTGTTCCATGTTGGGCAGGGGATAATTGTCTTTCTTTGAGCTCCTGTTCAGGTTCCTGAAGTCGACACGAAGCCTGATTTATCCACTTTTCTTCCTTACCAGAACCAAATTGGCCACCCATTTGGAATATCTCAGGGGGACGATGATCTGGGCCTCCAACAACTTCTTTACTTCTTTCTCCATGACAGGCAGCAACATGGGATTTATCTGTCTTAGCTTCTGCCTAAATGGCTTAGCCTCTTCCTTTAGTGGGATCTTGTGTTCAATAACGGATGTGTCATATGTCTTTAGGTCTTCGTAGGTCCATGCAAACACATCAACAAATTCTTTTAGCAACTCAGTATATTTGGCCCTCTGTTCTGTGGTCAAACTGCTTGACAGCTTCACAAACTTTGGCTCCTCCGGTGTGCCAATGTTGCACTCGACTGTGTCAGCACCTTCACCTAAAACTCTACCCTTCACTGCCACATCATTCCCATCGAAAAATATTTCTAAAGGAATAAGTCCCCTCAGAATGTGATTGCTAGGCAGCTGAATAATCTGGTGGTCAACAATTTTATTTAAAAACATTTTGGGGTGAGGGTTATCTTTTGTATCAGGATCCTGATCAATGTGCAACGTAGAAAATTCATCAACATATTAGAGAAACTTCTCGATTTCCAGATCATCTTTGAATACCTTCCAATGCTTTACATTGTCTGGTACAAAGGTCCTATATTTTATCTCAACATCATATCTGGCCATAGGTGGCTGAGGGACCTTGAACTGGCTAGCTGAAACAGCTAAAGAATTGGCCACAATGTTATCCTCCCTTGGAATAAATGAGATGTTGAAGGCTGAGAAGAAATTGTCAATTAGGTCCCATACTTCATTTCTGTAATTTCTAAGTCAAGGGTGCTTTGCCTGATAAGTGTTTTTGATCTGCTGGACCACCAACTCTGCATCTCTGAACACTGCTACCTCCTGAATTCCCATTTCCCTTGCAGCTCTCAATCCTAGAACAAGGGATTCATATTCTACCACATTGTTGGTGGTATCAAACTCAAGCTTTTATGATAGGGACATGGTTTCCTGGGAAGGGGACACAAAAAACACTCCAGCACCAGCGCCTTCCCTGGAACAGGCTCCATCGAAAAACATTTTCCAAATGGGGGTGATGGAGGAGGAAATTCATGAGGAGTGGTGGGATACTCTCTGAGTTTAAGAGGGGGCTCGGGAGTGTGAGTGAGTTGCAGAAAACTGGAACCTAAATCAGTGTCTAAGGAAAAAATAGGGTGGTTGGTGGGATTAGCTTCATCACTGATTATATAGGCCAACAAGGCTTCCCTATATAGCCTCCTATGTTTGCCCCCAAACACTGAGATAGTAGCATAGGTTAGGTCCATATGCAAATTTCCCCCCAGTCTTTTCATCCAAGATATTGATAACAACATACCGAACTTGGGGGGGACATCAGCCACTACAATATCCATGACCACACTTTTCATGGGAAACTGAAACAAGGTCGCGACCAGGTCTTTGATAACTCCTAGACATTGAACCTTTCTGGAGTCAAAGGAATAGAGGTCATGATAGGCTCGGGTGACTTCCAGCCCTAACTCTTCCATGAAAATTTTGGGCATGAGGTTATGAGAAGCCCCTGAATCCATCAAACAATTGTGCAGTACCTTGTCATGGATGTTCAGGGAAGTGTAGAATGGAGGGGATGAGTCATTTCTGTCTTCTACCATAGGACCTAGAATAACTGTAGGATTTTCATCTTGAAAATTGATGGAGTTTGTGGGAAGGCATGAGATATCAAACTGTAAAAGCTCAGAGAAGCGCTTCTTGAACCCTTCATGCTTAATCAACTCGGTTAGGGGCACGGGGATTTTGATCTTTTGAATTTCATGCTCAAAATTAAAAGAAGATGTAAGCTTTGGAATTTCTCTTATTTCGGGAACATGACTCTGAACTATGGGAGAGAGGGGTTGGGTCTTCTTACCTCTGTGACTATCCACTACTTCATTAGCAAGTTTCTCTGTTCTAGTGGACTGCTCAGGAACATCATGTGTCACTGCCTTCTTCTGGGACCTCAGGTCATATTTTCCTTGGCGGCTACTAGTCTTGTTTTCCTTGCTCAGTTCATTAATCTGGCTGTCCATGAGGGACTCCTCATATGTTGATTGAGTGAGATGAGGAAAAGGAGGAGAGTATTCGAAGCAATGGATTTCAGGATCCATCTCATCTGCTTCCCCTTCTTCTTCCTCGACCATAAAATTGTTTTGGAAAGGGGCTTGAATCTTCTGATTTTCTCTGTCTCTTCCCCTTTCCCTTTGCATAGTCGGGGAAGTAATATTGTTTGGCCTCCTGAAACCTCCTTTGTTTTCTATGTTCTGAGGGCCCTTGTATGCTTGCCTCCCCTCCACCTTCATTCTCTCCATCTCTGCAAATAGAGACTTCACCATTTTGGTCAGCTCACCCACTTGAGGGTGGGGCACCAATGGGCCAGAAGTTGAGGCTTCCAACCTTCCCTTTATTCTATCTGCGTCGGCCTTGTTCCTCAGTCTATCAGCTGCTAATACATTGTATTCCACTTCTATGGTCGCATATTTCATTTGAGCTAAGGAGCTGGCTCTCCTTTCTCTCAGTAACAGACAAAAGTTGGGGCCAAACGCACTAGCATAAGAGATCTTGGCTGAGGCTTCTGAAGGCTTTATTTCGGCAGGAATTTTATTATACATCTTATTGAATCGTTTGGAGAAGTCGGAGATAGACTCTCCATCCATATTCTTCAACGACCTGAAATCTGTCATGTAATACATGAAATCCTTCCTATCGCCCCAATGCCTCAGGAAAGAACTATCCAGAGCTTCGATCCCAGCCATAGACCCGTGGGCCAATCCTCTAAACCATTTCCTCACCTCACCATCCAGGCTCTGGATGAAGACTCTCATCCAAACATCTTCACTTTCAATGTTCAGGTTATCTGCATAACTGTAGAAAGTAGCCAGATGCTCTTCAACAGTTACATCCCCTTCTCCAGTAAACTTGGGCATGTATTTCAAGTAATCTCCGGTAGGGAGAGGATTCATAGGATGGGGTAGGATTAAGGGAGAATATCTGGCAGTGAATATGGAATCCATTCTAATCAGAGGGGGATTAGCACCAGCCATAGGAATATTAATGGGAGGAGAGCTTGGAGGAGAAGGAGTTCACGAAGGGGCTATTGGGAATGAGTCTCGAAGTGGGGTGGGAAACAAGAGAGGATTTAAGGAGAAGGCTAACGAACTCAAGTCAACAGGTGCTCCTTTTTGCATAGGAGTAGTAATAGTAACAAGAGGAGGAGTAGAAAAGATAGGAGTGGGGAAATCTTCTGTAGTCCTGGGTCTACGCCAAGGTACAGCTTCAAAGGAGAGGGGAGTGACAAGGATTTCTCCCTCCAATCCTAGACCAGGAGGGGAAAACTCAGTAGGAACACTCCCAAAATTCAGTAAATGAGAAACCTCTGAAGGAGGTCTATTAAGAAACTGAGGAGGAGAAAATGGAGTTCTTACAGAAGGAGATGGCGGATTACCTGTTTCGGCGGTGGAAGCTTCTTTTTCAGGGGCCTTTCCTTTTCTGAGAACCACCTCTGGATCAGTTTCAGGTGTAGCTAGAGGCAGTTGTGGATGAGACCGCGTGTGTCTACCTCTGAAATCCACAATTAACATGACAGGTTCACCACAGTGGAGTCATCACAATGGAGTCGCCAGGTGCACAGTAGAAATATTCAAAGGATTTGATACCTGATGCACCTTCAGAATCAAAGCCTCAATGTCGTTCAATCCCGGGGAAAATTTTCAACTTCGTCCCCAACAACGGTGCCAGAAATGTTAGTGTCGGAAGTCACCCTTGGATTACAGCAGGAGAAGAGCCCGAAACCCATCAGTTTATGTCATGATTTGTTTAATGGGGTGATCATATGGAGGTTAACTCAAACGATGTGGTTCTAACTCTGAAACTAGGCCAGGCATGCATGGGCAAGTGAGGTCTTAGATAACTTCAGAAAGTGAGTCGTAGTAAGGGTGAGTAGGGGGAAGACTTGTATAAGAGGAAAGGAGAGGTCTATTTTTAACATCAGGTTCCTAATAGACTGTAGGAGAATGCATTTAAATGCGAGATCTTCTTACATTCAAACACAGAAAACCAGAGAATACAATAATGCCACAATAAACCCTTTATCATAACACAACTGCAATGATTCGTGCGAATCAGTCGATCGTGAAATCTCTTAGTATAAGATGAAAAATTAGATGGAGTAAGAAGATTGTCTGTTATAAAATAAGAAATCTCATATACAGATGCACCACCAGAAAGCTAGAATGTCTGCTAAAACTTTACAATCGGGAGCTGCGCTCTACCATCGATACTTACAAAATACAAAAACTGAGCCTATATACTCAGGAGAATTTGCTTAACAGAGGCATGCCCAGTCACCTAGGGCTAGGTGTCTTTTCAGTCAAACTCGTACTAGAATCCTTCTTCACGCGCCACCTTAACTGCGCATGGCTCCTGTAGGGAGGGTAGCTAAGCCATTAAGTGCCAAGCTAGCATGTGCAGACTTCTCTGTCTCTTCAAAGACTTCGATATGGCTTCCTTGGAAAAATCGGTACACAGGACCCCTTCGAGCAGACCGCTTGCCAGACCCTCCATACCTCACACTTAATGAATGAAATGAGGTTTCAACCACCCATTCATGCCTTCATTTACTCCAAGCGAGACACAGGATTG
>JASDQU010109405.1:70879-95562 GCA_032191745.1 Picea mariana
ATGGTTGTGCTATATGTTAAATTGGGTAATTTGTTGCATATTTCTACATGATGTTAAGAACATCCATGAAAATCATGGATGATTTTAAGGATGGAAATTTATATTAAATGTAAAAACATGGGCTAATATTACTAGCCCATAATATGCAAAATGTAAAATGTTTGGAAATAGTTTTGTAAAAATATTCAAATTTCTATGGATTTGATATAGTTTCTATAAAAGTTTGACAAATTTTAAGGTAAAATAATTTTATTCTATGGAATTTGGGCGAATAATTTTTAGAAAAAATGGAAATTGGCAAATCGTTTTTTGGGAAAAACCATGGAAAATTAGTCCATTTGCGAAATTTCGCCCCTAAAATCATCTATGATGAAAATAATTAGAGTTTTTCAAATATTATGGACAAGGGAGGCCTCCTCCCGAGTTTTCATGAAGTTAAAAAATAAACTATGGTCTTTCCATGAGACCACGTATTGATAGTTAGTTACCATTTTTGATTGATAACGAATATTGGAAGATATCAACCATCCACAAAAGCCAACAAAGGTCTTTTTCCACACTCATTATCGTATTCTTCAAGAAAATTTTGATTTTTAAAATTCATTGTCTATGAGTGCACTAAGAATTACTAGGGTATAACAATTATGTTGATAACAAGAGTTATCTTTTAAATGAGAAAATGGGAGGTCAAGCTTTTTGTTTGCATAAGGTGTATTTTACTCCTTGGTCATTGAAGCAAAATTCGTTATTGTTTCCACCTTTATCTTGTCTAATCTATATTTTGGTTGCAGATATTAATACCAACATCCAAAAGCATTCATAGAAGCCTCTTGTAGCTTTGTGAGTCTAAAATATTTTATTTGTCATTTACATAGAAGACAAATAGTCTCTTAAACGAGAGTTGTTTATGAAAGAACATGTTTCTAGTCCATAATTTCATAGAATTCTTAAAAGATTTAAGACTGTCATTCTAATCTAGTGATGAAGAAATATTGAATAAAGAAGACTGATTTTTTTCTTATTCATAGTTCTTTGCTTCAAGTTAATTTTCTCTTCTTTCATTTGGATGTCATTCTCTATCATTGTATACATCATATTTTGTATTTTTATTATACAAGTCTTGATTTATGTTATTACTTAAAATTTTATCTGTTGGTGCTTTTGTTTATTTTAGATCTTGTTATTAATGAAATAATTTAATAAATATTTAAGTGGAAAGAGAATATAGTTCATGTTTTTTCTATGCTATTAGTACACATGTGTATCATGTCATGTTTGTTATATTTTTATAATTATATTATATACATACTCTATTTTTATGTTATCTTTCTGAACAGAGTAACTTTGCAATCTAACTAACAAAATAACGTTGCAATGAGATGGACATAATTTGACATCCTAATGTGATGAACATAGGCATATTGTCGTAACATAAACAAACATTGCACTCTAGTGCAGATCATCCTATCAGTGAAATGTGATGAACATTTCCTCATGTTGCAATGTAACGCACTTATTCTAATGTTGCAATGTGACAAACAATTCCAAAGATCGCAATGTTTCGAACAAATTAACTCTTCAATCTACCAAACATATTAATGTCACAATTTGATGAACATATAATGTTGCAATCTGATGAACATATTAAAGTCTCAATGTGATGAACATAGTAACATTGAAAACCACCAAACATGGTAATGTCACAATGTGACGAACATAGGCATGTCGTCGCTATGTGGATCTTAGCGTCACAATGCAACAAACATAAATAGAGGTTGCAATGTGTCCCACATAGCCCCATCATTGAAATATGATGAACATTTCCTCGCATTGCAATGTGATGTACATATACTCATGTCACAATGTGACAAACACTTCCAAACGTTGCAATGTGACGAAGATATACAAACATCATAATGTGAAAAACATTTCCAAACGTTGCAATGTGTGCAACATATATGGATTTGGATAGGCATGTCGTCGCATTGTGTCACAGATCATCTTATCATCACAATGCGATGAAAATTTCCTAATGTTTCATTGTGATGCACTTATTGCAGTGTCACAATGTGACAAAAATTTCCAAATGTCGCAATGTGTTCAACATAGTAACATTGAAGTCTACCAAACAAAGTAAGGTCGCACTATGACGAACAAACAACATTACAATGTGATGAAAATATAGTGTTGCAATATGAAAAACATAGTAGCATCGCAATGTTATGAACATAGTAACATTGCAATCTACGAAACAAAGTAATGTCTTAATATGACAAAAATAGGCATGTCGTCACAATGTGGATAGTAGTATCGCAATAAGACAAACATAATTACATGTCACAATGTGAAAAACATAAATACATGTTGCAATGTGTCCCACATCACCCTGTCATTGTAATATGCAAAACATTTCCTTATGTTGCAATGTGACACACATATCCTGACATCGCAATGTGAGAAACACTTCCAAACATCGCAATGTGTCGAACATGGTAAACTTGCAATGTACCAAACATCGTAATGTCGTAATGTGATGAACAAATATGGACGTTGCAATGTGACAAACATTTCCAAACATCGTAATGTGTCGAACTTAGTAATGTTTCCATCTAACATGCATAGTAACATCACAATGTGATGAACAGATATAGACGCCCCAATGTGACAGGCATTTCCAAACATTGTAATGTGTTGAACATAGTAACAATGGAATCTACCAAACATAGTAACACTGCAATTGGATTTGTAATTGGACAAATCCAATGTGATATACATTTAAAAAGGTCACAATGGGACAAACACAACCTATTGTCGCAATTTGACGTACACAAACTAATTTGCCGATGTGAAAAATATTTTCCGATGTCGCAATGTGATGAGCATAACCCACTATCGAACTATGAAAAAATTATTCCATTTCCATATTGTGTGAAACACAAACCTTCGTCATAATTTGATGACCATAACCTTATTATGTCAAGTGACAAACAAAAGCTAATGTCACAATGTGATGAACAAAATCTTATGTGAACATGTGATGAACAAAAGCTGATTTCACAATATGATGAACAAAAACTCATGATGGCATGTGACCAAGAAAACATGATGTCCCAATTTGAAAAACAAAATATGATCAACATTGCAATGCAATAGTGTCATAGTAAACTACGATGAACATAATCAACATGGCCCACCATAATGAGATCCACATGGTCAACGAAGGTCAGCCATGGGCATGTTCAACAATAATAAAATCTAATCAACCATAGTCAACCTCACTCAACCATGATGAAGGACAACTAGGGTCAACCATAGCCAACCTTTCCTTCCAAGAGTCAGCCAAGGTCTACCAATGTAAGCCATGGTCATGGTCAATCATACTCAACCATAGTTATTTTCAATTAAGGTATTATTCTATTAATACTTAAATAATATATTATTAATGTATTACTACTTTAGTAATGTGTTTATTAAAAATGTATGAATTTGTTAATTAATTAAATTAATACATTACAATATACATCAATGTCATTCATAAAATGGCTTAGTAGTTTAAAGAAAAATCTTGAGTAACGAAAGGCTGTAAACCACCACAAGATTGGAAACTACGTATTATATCTAGATCTTGGGTAGAAGTATTCAAAGAGATGAGTTCAATGAAAGGAACATTACCTAACCATCAAACCATAAAGAAGTTAATACAGAGACAAAATTAATACAACTGACATTCCATACTTCCTTTCTACAGTTAAATTCAAGCATTAGAGTTCATGAGCTTACCCGGTAATAGAGGAAGTCAGGAAGACATGTAACATTGTGATTTCCTTACGCAGAGCAAGAACACCCTTGTCGTCAGTAGTTATACGCGGAGCAGCGTTGTAGAGGTTAACTCAGACAATCTTTTACGAAAGTGCACAAGTGAGCCAAAGGAGAAATGGAGCATTAGATACCCAAGTTCCCTCGTATCGTAGAGAAATGGTGACTAATTGCCTCAGGTCCTTGGGCCATGTGACTGTGGACACTTGGTATATTCATTTTGGTCATAATGACCTAGGACCAATACCATGCAAGAAACCTCATAACTCCCAACTAGAGAATTCAATGTAGTTCCGAACCAGAATTAACTGTGCATTGAATCAAGCCACTAACCCTATTAGTGATAATCCTTTTCATGAAATCGAATAGCTTCCATGATAGATAGTGGGTTGCAAGGTGGTGACTTGTTGTGTCGGGTAGGTTCCTAACCCCCGGGTAGGTTCCTAAACCCCACATTAATATGTGTATCCGGGTGACCCTGTCATTGTTCAAATGGTGTATGTAAAACCCACTAACTATTGTAGTGAAAACCACTACCATGATAGTTAGGGTGCATGTTTAATTAGGTTATAGTCGTTGTAAGGAGGCCAGACACATGAAAATTCACTCTTTAAACTCAAAATATGTGTTGCCTTGGACAACTATAGATATAAGAACCTCATGTTAATGAGTTTTCCTCTAATATAAATGTTTTAATAATTATTGTTATTTAGAATTATAAGGGGTTGTAATAAAGAGAAGAAGATGGATTGTATGGGATTATCATAATGAATTATGAAGTACCCCCTACACTTAGATGTGAGGAAGAGAGTACCAATACTTGTTTGAAAGTGGGACCATAGTGAAATGATTTGGGTGGGTCCCTTAATAAAGGTAAGAACTTTGTAGGCTAGAGTTACTTTAGGCATTATGGACATAACCAGTCCACAGTTTTATGAAGAGGCCACACTTTAACTTGTTATGAAAAATGTTAACACATGTTTTGAGTAGTAATAATCAACATGAGTTCATGGAAAAGGTAATCACCATTTTCATTCGTTGATAAGTACACGTCGTATTCCGAACGTAATTTTTTAAGTGTAAACATATGAGGTATAACAAAGTAAAGGAGTTTTAATGCACCTAGCAATTTTTTTTTTTTTTTAGTTGGAAATTTTGGGGTACATTACAATAGATCCTTCAGAAATAGTGTCATACCAAGCCATAAAAGAAGCCATTCATCTGGAGGTGATACCTTTCAAATACATTGTCCCAAATATGAGTCTTTCATTATCGATGTTCCATATAATAAGTTTCCCATAAGATGAGATCTCCCATAGAAGCAATTCCATACATCGATAAAGTAGTGAGGGATGTGTTTAAATGCATGTTGTTCTAGGTATCACCCCATAGTGGGAATAAATATAATGGAGTCTACATAATTTTTTGTTTTTTTTTTTAATTATTGTTATTATTATTGTTATTGTTTTATTATTATCTTAATGACTTATGTTACATGAACATCTCCTACATACTAGTGTGTAAAATGGCTCAATCATAAAATATTTTTTTTGTGATTTTATTTTTGGAAAACCATACTATTAAGTTAATTGAGTGGTAGGGTCTAAATAAATAAATTATTGTTTCAAACAAATATGGTTAAATATTGAATCATTATTTGTTTCCTAAATCTAAAAAAAATAAATTCTAAACTAACAAAAAAGGATTCCACTTTTATACCCCAAATAAATTCTTAACGAGAGGAAGGGTTCCACTTTTAGTCTCATTGTCTACAATCTAATTAAAAGGAATTTATATGTTGGATAAGTGGAACTTGCAATCAAATTACAGTAAATTTAAGCCGACTTTATATGTAGTGGCATTCCATTAATTTCAACTTGGCATAAAAATATAAATATAATTTAGCAGACTTTATATAGGGGAATTCCATTAATTTCAACTTGTCACAAAAATATAAATATATAGAGATATCTTAAGTGATCAACGGAATTCAACAATATCATCCAAATTCAGAAAAATCGAAATACCAAAAAAGAGAAGATTGACTAAATGGTTTGTTCCACGAAAAGCATTGGAGATGTGGAACTAGCAGTGGTTGAAATCGGTTGTTCCAGGAAAAGCATTGGAGATGTGGGAGTAGGAGTGGCTGAAATGGCCTATTCTAGGAAAATCATTGGAGTTGTGCGAGTAGTAGTGGTTGAAATGGCCTATTCCAGGAAAAGAATTGGAGATGTGGGAGTAGCAGTGGATGAAATGGCCTGTTCCAAGAAAAGTATTGGAGATGTGGGAGTAGAAGTGGCTGAGAACAATGCAAGCTAAAGGAGACAACAACGTCCTTCAAAAATCTAAGATATGTTGTAATTTCCATATCTAGTTGTTGTTGTTGCAATTTTTTAATACTTATGTTGGATGTATTTTGTAAATTTGTATGGCAACAAATACAAATTTAATAATCGGACTATGTGAAGATGTTGTTCTAGGTAAAGTAGTTTCTCGATTGTGTATATTACCATGGAATGAAAGGCCACTTCTGACTATATTAAACCAAAAGTGGTTTAAATTCATGACTAAGGGTTTCACAACCATCCAAATATTCAGTCCAACGCTCTGATATTCTCCCATATCAAAAGAACCTCAGGCTGCTAGATGGCAAGCTCCTCCCTTGAGCCTTGCCCATGTGACCCTGTCCTATGGCCCAGGGATACTCCTCCAAGAACTTTATCTTTCAAGATTATGGGGAATCGTGATGCAACTCCAACCTCTCGCCCTTCAAATTCCTGACTCTTGGAAACCCGGTGATCTAGATCTACAGTCCAGATTTTCCATCGACCAACAATCATGATTTTGTCGGTGTTTGTCTTTCACGATTTTGGGGAAGTCTTCCCCTCTGATTTCCCAGTGCCCAAATATTCTATGGGTGTAAATCTCTGACAACTATCACCCTGTATCCAATGGTCCAGAAATATTTCACGATTCTGACGATTTCAATTCCTCGCTCTTCGCCACCCTACTACGCCTAAGTATCGAAAGCTCGATGGATTCCAGATCTTCACCACGTGTCCTCCACAATGGATGGTCCTGACTTTGTTCAAGATTTCGTAATACTCAACTGCAGGCATGATGTTCTCCAACCTCAAAAACCAAAATGCGATGTCCCCCCTTGTGTGCAAGAAGTTAAATTCCATGCACCTGCTGTAGATATGACGACTGTCACTATATGCACTCAGATCCAATGACTCAAAAACATTCTCTCTCATTCTTCCCTTCCCACATCTGGACATGGATCTCGACATTCCATATCTTCTCCTCTGCAGCTTATCTGATGGCTACAGATGCTCCTCCTCCTGAGCTTACGTTTCTCTCAGACTTAGAAGATTTCTAAGCGTCGAAGGTCTCGTCCTTCGGTTGTTCTCCAGTGAGCCATGTAAACCTTGGGTCTTTCTTGCATTCTAGAAACACTATCTCTTTTGAGCTTTGTCAACTTTTCTCTATTTCTAAGGTGCTCAACCTTTCTCCGCATCTTCTTCCAAAGACTTCTCATGTTCCTCCTGGCACACTTTCATTGCACTCAATGTCCTAAGATTCCTCGAACGTGAAACAAGTTCGCTCTGCACTTCACTAGCCTTCGAATGGACATAATTCAACACCTTCACCTGAGTTTTGGCCTGGTGCACCCCTTGCACACATCTTTTCCCTCTTTGAGCTTCAAATTCTAGGACCTCAAAGGTCTGTGTCCCTTCTGTCGCTCAAAGAGATGCAAGTGTCCTCCTGGCAACTCTTTCTCAAGCATACCTTGCTTAGCCAACAGAGTGTTCAGTAAACCTATGAGTGTCTTCTCCTTGACACTTCCCTTATCTCAGAACTCATAATAGAGTTCCTACTCATGTGCACTCTATGCACTTGCTCAATGCCCTCTTGGTAGAGCTTCACCTAATTCTCACAATTTTGTCTTCTCTGTGCCTTCCGTTGCACAAACTTCACCTCCAAGGTGTTCAACAACCTTGAGGATTCTCTCCTTAAGTTATCAATTCCTCTGGCACGCCCTCCTGACACATCTCTGTCTGAGTTCTCTAGAACTCAAAAGTTCACTCTTACACTGGCTTAAAGAATCCTTAATATTCTGTAATGCGACCTCTTGCATGAAGCCACAAAGAACCAGATTGAAACCAACAAACTCACAAATAGATAGGAAAATCTATCTATCACCTGCAGACAAAATCTAACATATATCTACAATGTTGACGCATGAAAGATATATTCATTCATAAAAACACAAAGACTCAAGTGCAGGAAAAACTTCTCTTTGTATTAATAAGAATTCCTGTTACAATCTGGGTAAGCTTAGACTGCTACAGAGTCTCGTCTCTATGGTCTCTTCCTTTTATACATGCTAGTTCTGATGAATACAGATTAAAAATATCTTTTTACAAAACGGGGCTCCTTGATCTCTTCCGTCCATCTCACCTGATCTCATAAATTACATTTAATTACATTCAATGGCTATCTACTTCGAATCGGATCTAGATCTGAGCCTGTCAACCATTAAAGGTGACTCTAATTCTTGCCTGCTCAAAAGCACAACTTTGGCTCTCCCATCCTTACAAACATTAATTTTCATTTAATTACAATTTAAAATTTGAAAATCGAGAGGGTTGATGCCTCTCTTCTCCTTGAATGCGTGCTATGACGTGTTTCTTGGCCGGTGCATGCTGGGTGAAGTGATGCTCTTTCATCACATTTAATGTGAATCACATTAATGTTGATGAGAGAAAATAGTAGCAGTGTCATTATTGTAACAAATATTTTGAAATTGAGATTTAATATGGGTATATTTTGAAACTATGATTTAATGTGGGTATAAAGACTTTTTAGGAATTATGACAAATTTTGTCAATCCATGACGTCTTAAGAATTATGCAATTCCTTTTTTCACTATAGAGAATGTGAGAGTTTTTCGTTATTTTGGGGCCATCTCTTAAACCCCCACTATGATGTGATTAATTCTACTTGCAAAATATATGACACATATCGAACAAATAACAATCATCCCTACATCCTCTAATTTTTTTACAAGGAAATCAAACCTAGGAGTAAGATGAGTTGCACTTCCCCAAATATCATATCTTCTCAAAGTAAAGTTCAAATACCCTAAAAATATTGTTTTCAAACACCTTAGCATGTCTTCCACAAAATAACCTTCCCAAAAGGCCATTATGTCTTCATATGGACAATATAAATTAATTAATGTGACCATTTCTTCCAACTCTTGAGAGAATGGATCAACACCTATACCTGAACCAAATATTATGGAGCTAAAAAGTACCCATTAAGTATTCACTAGATATTCCTACTAAGTCTACAAAAATAAATTTCAAATCACCTAACAACTTTTCCAAATCACTCTAGATCTTTGTCCCTTCGCTTGCTTCTTGATTCAAGATAACATCAGGCTTATGAAGCTCCAAAATTCTTCTAAGGGATTTTTTTTTTTAGGGGATACTGAAAAATCGCATGTTAACTAACATGGAAATCATGGAAACACCTCCTCTGGGGTTTAGCACGATCTAAGTGCCTAAGTAAGAGTTTTTATCCCAAGACAAATATCCCTTTTGTCTGTAGATTTTTTCTGTATAATATTAGATTTCTCCTCTCAATAAGCTTATAACCTCCTTACCCCCTATCATACTTAGTCCTCCTTCAATCCCAAAATTTATAGGCCATGTGGAAATTTTATACACCCGAGATCCAACCAATTTTCCGAGCCACAATTTTGAGAACCCTCCTTACTTGAAAGTAAAGGAATTAAGTCCATATTCTACTAACCCAGTTCATTTGCAATATGTTTTTAGAGAGAAGTGTCCCCTTTAGGTTGCATTATTTTCTCACATTATTATTTTCTCTTTTCCTTCTCAAGAAGATGCTACCAAAATACCTTTTGGAATTTGAGATTCCATTCCCTTTTTGTACAAATATTTCTCTTTAAATTTAAAGCAAATTGTTTTAATTTTGAAATTTTTCTTATCCATTAAACCTTAGAGTTATCCACCTCCAAATACATTCTCTCCCCCAACTAATTTCCCTAGTTATCTTTAGCATTCCTTTTGTCCACACTTATCTCATGCATCCCTTTGCTTTTTACACAGATTTGTTTTTGAGAATTTTTGTATAAATTTGATAGCTACATAGCCATACTTGTGACATATAGAACATTATAATTACACACCCAAGTAGTGAAGAATTTGATATTGAAACCAATTTCCCCTACCGGGAATAATTTCCAGGCACTCGTTACATAACCAAGTAGTGAAGAACTTGATTCTTTTAATGGAACTATGATCAGACTCTATAAAGTAGTGTAAAATATTGTGTTGCTTTCATTTTATGGACCTCAACTTTACTCTTGCAAGCATTTTTCACTATTTAATTTCCTTGATATACATGTATTTTTTTTACAAACAAAGCAAAAAGAGGGGCTTTTTCTAAGAAAATAGTGTTTACATTGAAGATTGACTAATTTTTGGTTATATGATGCAAGTGAAAAGAATACATAAAGTAAGAATATGATGTAAATGAAATGAATACATAAAATAAGAAAAACATATGAGTTTGGAAATTAACCATATTGCAATTGATATTAGTATTGTGTACATTTCCTTGATAAACATACTATGGTGGACTTCATGAATTTTAAATATTTTTTATGATTTGGTGCTATATTGGTTTTATAAACAATATAAAAAATCGTTGGATATGATACCAAAACCCACATGGAATGATATGTTATACACCATGTTTTATTAAGGATTGCAATGGGATATCGTTGACATGGTTATATTGTTGAGAAAAACATATATAATACAAGTATGAAGATTCGTGGTTACTTCGTGTACCACAAATATACCACCCAACACGTTGTGCATCCAACTTAAATTCAACCTCACGTTTTGATACATGATACAGTGGAATCAACCCAATGTTGATCACATTAAGTATGGTAGGTGAATATTGATGGTAGATGTGTTGCAATGGATATTATACATAACACAATATTGCCACACGGAAATTGATTTCAATTCAATATTACCAACATTCATTTTCACATGAAACACCACCACTTGGAGAACTTATGGTTATTGAAATGGATTTTGATTTGGATCACAATCATTTCTTTGTGGTTTTGCTCGGATCCAGAGCTCTACTCAAGATTTTCCCTCGTATTTGTATGGAGGATGAAGGCTTGTGTCCCTCAAACCTAGCGATGGCTTTGGTAATCCATTGATGAGCTAGAAAATGGAACTAAATATCGACGCTTCACTTGCAAGGTAAGAACCTAGATACAGATGGATAATCATTCACAATGTTTGTGTGTTGGTTTGATTTGTTTTTTCAAAGCCATCTTTGTCACTCTGTTTGGCTGTTAGATTCATAATGAGGAAAACATCAGAAATATAAAGCATCATCATGTAACTGTATAACAGTTAGGTGAAATTAACTAACCAACTAACTTATGATCAGTGTTTTAACATCCCCCCTTAATCATAAGTTCGTTCTTGCCTGAAAAATTGCCACTACTTGACAATCACATGTGTCAAGCGAATATTCAAAAGGTTGGTTGAATATGCTCTCTGAACATTGTAAATAAAATAGCAGAAGTTGATGTCTTCTACTAAATTGGTGGTTTAAGGTTGACCGCAAACTCATCTGGTGGTTTCAGGATGACCACAAACCAATCTGGTGGTTTCAGGATGACCACAAACTGAATGTCTAGCATAAGATGATTTCTTCTACTAAATGGCATGGTTTAAGTTGACCATAAACTAACAAGAGATCAAGGCTCAAAAATATGAAAATGTAACAAGCATAAATTCATGTCTTCTTCTCAATTGGTGGTTTTAAGCTGACTACAAGCCATATCAACAACAATATGTTAAGGAACAAGACTGCATACCAGGAACTAGGTTGCATACTTGATCATCTATTCATAGGCTCTAAATCAAACTTGGAACTTGACTAAAATAGATTTCCACCCTGTCAGAGATAAGTGGTTCCAATTCCCTTGACCGTCATTCACAAGTATGGCCAAGAAGAGATCCACCAGATCAAATTGTCTTCCGGTGGAGTCAGAAGGCTCAATCTTCAACTCAGAAGACTACATCAACTGGACCTCGATCATACCCTAAATCATCAAATCCTTAAAAAAATTCATGTCCATCAACTGTATAAATATCTCCAATCAAGTACGACTGTACTTTTGTATAAATCCAATGATAAGATTGTTCCAATAAATTGTCTTCTAAACACCAACGCTAGTTACCTAACCATTCAAAATGAAGTTGTTTCTGCTTGTGCTTTTGGCACCTTACTGAGGGGTGATTTGTCTTCCCACAAATTCTGCATGGGTGAAGATCAAAACAATTTGACTTATCATGGCCAAACCAATGATAGTGTTTGCACTGTATGGATTATTTATTTGACTTATTATCATGATCTGGAATAACACCATCATCAACAACAATATCCTGTACCTGTTCCTTACCAATATCCTCAAGATCTGTCGTCTTATCATGATTCAAAAAACCTCCACTCACAAATAAAATAGGTTCGCTATAATTAGGACTATGAAAAAGGTTGTTAGCATCATTTTCATTTCCTAGTCCATATCGGTTTTGTTTAAATCGTAATTGTTCCCATGGTCGAACAATACATTTATCAACAACTTTTTCTGACATAGGGACTTCATCTAACTGATCTTCATGTTTATGAATTTCATTACTAGTCAACTGAGTGTCTTCATTCTCATCCTTGATGTCATTAAAATCACATTGTTGGTGTCAAAGCAAACTTAACTCATCAGACAACAACTTGTTTTGATGTTTGAACATATCAATCTTCACGTGCGTTACTTGTAAACAAGTAATCACTGTGCTGAGAGTGCACTTGTTTATTGCAACTGTAGATTCTGTAGTTGAGTTAATTAATGTGTGCAATATTGTAAATATTTCTTCAATTCTTTCCATTTGTTTGTATCCTGTTGTGCATGCGAAGAGTAATCATTCCTTGTATGAATGCTGCTAAAAAACTACAAAATCTGTATCATGTTGTGCATGCCAAGAGTAATTGTTCATTGAATGCTGCCAAAAACCTATAGGATAACCAATGACTTAGACACACTAAGATCCTAATAGATACCCCCTTATTCAATTTCATGTGGGTCAAAGAGGACTCCTTATAACTTCTAAAAAAACTCCTTATAACACCTTTACAAAAACGTCTTCAAATAAATAACAAACCCTTATAACTCCAATTACAAACAATTAAACAATTGTGCAACTGCAAGAATTCTTATAATGAGAGCATTCTTATAACTCCTTATGTTTTCTTCAAATACACCTTTTTTTTTTTTTAATAAACTTAATGACTTATCACTCCAAAATTTTTTACGATATCTTGCAAACTATAACCCTCATAAAGAAATATTTGAATATTTTTTTATGAAAAGATTTATATCTTATTTACATGCCACTTCTTCAAGAAAAATTAAAAGATGATAACATAAAAACATTATAACTCTCCCGTAACTCTTCAACATTATAACTCTTCAGTAATAAGATCTCAATGCAATTCTTTTACTACTTTAAGATTTCACCTATTTTCTTACCATTATATTTTATTTCCTCTATTGGCTCTGACCATGAATATGCCATGCGAGCTTGACCCTTTACCAAAAACTCCTATGCACAGTTGCTTCCTTAGAACCGATTACCACCAAACCCATTTTATTTCTCAGCAAGCCTTTAATGATACCACCATAAAAGAATTAGTAGAGTAGATAGCCACAGATCCATCATTCAATCAGATGGTGGAGCATCTTCAACAGAGCGTGCAGGTCGAGGGACATAGAGAGGTTGTATGCTCCTTCAGGCACGCACATATAAAGAGGACTTCATTTGCAAGTGAGAAAATCACAGGTCTTTACACTTCACACAATTATGAAACCATACCGTGAGAGATTCACTACAGTCAAGTGAGAAAATCACAGGTTGCTTCTTTTAAATTTCAAGCTGAGAAAATCGCAGGTTATCGAGAGCATGTAGCTCAGCCAATCATTAAATGGAATAGATCACAAAAAATTTAAGTAGCGAGTAACAAAGTCGGATTGCATGAATTATGTTGCACAGAAAAAAATCAAAATCCAAATTTACAACCATAAACTTCTCCTTCTCCTTCATCCATTCCCATATCATAATTTTGTTGTACAAGATTAATAGAGAAATACATGTTTCCTTTGGAAAATTAAACACAAAGATATGAGAATGATATACTTAGGAAAGGGAATAACGGAAAACATAAATTGGCTGTAATATCATTCAATTTCCATTCAAACCATTTTTCTCCAAATTTCCATGATTACAATGCACAGTTAATTTACCTCCTCTTTTCTTTGTGCTTGATATCTCCTTACTCTTTTTCAGAGGAATATTAGCTCTTCCGCTCTTTGCTCTTCTTCAATGGAATATTATCTCTTCTTTTCAATCACAACCCCTTCCTCTCTTTTCTCTTCTTCAATTGAATATTAGCTCTTATTTTCAATCACAACCCTTTAAATCATGAATGATCAAGGTCATTAGATCATATGCCTACTCTGATACCACTGTTAGATTCATAATGAAGAAAATAACATAAATATAAAGCAAATAATAGAAGCAATCAAGAAATCATGATGAACGGAGATAACTAAACAATGGCAGAAAAGGCATACTCTAATTCATCAATGCTTCTGTAAATAATCATGTACATAGATGTACATATATAATACAAAATACCATAGCTGTCATGTAACTCTATAAAAATTAGGTTAAATTAACTAACCAACTAACTTATGATTAGTGTTTTAACAGTTTGTTCCCATTGTCATATGGTTTTATTTGCAATATTTGAGAACCATGCTATGAGAAGAACTTCACTTGGTATTTCACATGTCATCGGGAGACGCTATCACCATAAACCTATCTCCTTGAACTCGTTTCCATTATCGTAATAGTTATGAGTGGTATGTGAATGAAGCTATGAATAGAATATATGTTCAACCTCTTGTATGGCCTCAAGGCTGTATAAGCTATGCTATATTAAAAAAAAATATTTATAGATTGTAAATGATTATAGATATATGGATATATGTTCGACACTGTATTGTTAATATATGAACAAAAGGAGAGGATGTCTCAAATAATTTAACTCTATCATTGTAGCTTGAGACATTCAAAATGATGTTGGGTGTTTTCTCAAAAGTATAAATGGCTAGAATGAATTGGAAAACATTGTATACACTTGGATACGAGATTAATGCGTTACTAGATATCTACTATGCCTGATACAAATATCATGCCTCTATTACATGTTGCATACATTGTTAAAGAATGTTGAGTTTGTCTCTCATTATAATTCTAATTTGGTTGGTGGGTCTTGTTCATGACATACATGCAACCTATCAACGGGATAACATTTATGTTTCTTGTGGTTACATGATAGACATGCAACCTTTAAGCAGTGGATAACAATTATGTTTTTGTGGTTATATATATGAAGAGAGTTGCAATTATTAAAGTTCAATGAATTTAGTTCTAAATGGGTCTCTATTTTTACTTGAGTTTTCATTCCAAAACTAATATTGAAATATTTGAATTTATTTACAATTTGTATTTCTAAGGGATATGTATATTTGGATTATGGAAGAAATGTTAAAAATGTTATGAACAATGCAAGTAAAACATAGTTTATAGAATTACTATTATTATTATTATTATTATTATATATATATATGAAAATTTGTATGAATATGATGGTTGTGTTATATGTTAAATTGGGTAATTTGTTGCATATTTCTACATGATGTTAAGAATATACATGAAAATCATGGATGATTTTAAGGATGGAAATTTATATTAAATGTAAAAACATGGGCCAATATTACTAGCCCTTAATATGCAAAATGTAAAATGTTTGGAAATATATTTGTAAAAATATTCAAATTTCTAAGGATTTTATATAGTTTCTATAAAATTTTGCCAATTTGTAAGGTAAAACAATTTTATTCTATGGAATTTGGGTGAACAATTTTTAGAAAAAATGGAAATTGGTGAATCATTTTTGGGAAAAACCATAGAAAATTAGCCCATTTGTGAAATTTAGCCCCTAAAATCATCTGTGATGAAAATTGTCAGAGTTTGTCAAATATTATGGATAAGGGAGGCCTCTTCCCGAGTTTTCATGAAGTTGAAAAATAAACGATGGTCTTTCCATGTGACCACGTATTGATAGTTAGTTATCATTTTTGTTTGATAATGAATATTGGAAGATATCAACCATCCTACTAGAAAACATTATAAAGAATCAGGCCTCAAAAAGAAACAAAGGTCTTTTTCCACAATCGTTATCATATTCTTCAAGAAAATTTTGATTTTTAAAATTCATTTTTATGAGTGCACTAAGAATTACTAGTGTATAACAATTATATTTATAGCAAGAGTTATATTTTAAATGAGAAAATGGGAGGTCAAGATTTTTATTTGCATAAGGTGTATCTTACTCCTTGGCCATTGAAGCAAAAGTCGTTATTGTTTCGACCATTATCTTTTCTAATCTGTATTTGGTTGCAGATATTAATACCAACATCCAAAAGCATTCATAGAAGCCTCTTATAGCTTTTTGAGTCTAAAATATTTTATTTTTCATTTACATATAAGCCAAATAGTCTCTTAAACGCTAGTTGTTAATGCAAGAACATGTTTCTAGTCCATAATTTCATAGAATTCTGAAAAGATTTAAGAGTGTCATTCTAACATAGTGATGGAGAAATTTTGAATAAAGAAGACTGATTTTTTTCTTATTGATAGTTCTTTGCTTCAATTTATTTTTCTCTTCTTTCATTTTTATTTTTCTCTTCTTTCATTTGGATGTCATTCTATGTCATTGTATACATCATATTTTATATTTTTATTATACAAATCTCGATTTATGTTCTTACTTAAAATTTTATCTGTTGGTGCTTTTGTTTATTTTAGATCTTGTTATTAATGAAATAATTTAATAAATATTTTAATGGAAAGAGAATATAGTTCATGTGTTTTCTATGTTATTAGTACACATGTGTATCATGTCATGTTTGTTATCTTTTTATAATTATATTATATACATACTCTAGTTTTATGTTATCTTTCTGAACATAGTAACTTTTCAATCTAACGAACATAATAACGTTGCAATGTGATGGACATAAATTGATGTCATAAAGTTATGAACATAGGCATGTATTCATAACGTAAACAGACATTTCACTCCATTACACATCATCCTATCAGTGAAATGTGATGAACATTTCCTCATTTTGCAATGTGACACACTTATTCTGATGTTGCAATGTGAAAAATAATTCTAAACATCTCAATGTGTCGAAAAAATTAACTCTTCAATCTCCCAAACATATTAACGTCAAAATGTGATGAACATATAACATTGCAATCTGATGAATATATTAAAGTCTCAATGCGATGAACATAGTAACATTGCAATCTACCAAACATAGTAATGTTGCAAGGTAAGGAACATAGGCATGTCCTCACTATGTGGATATTAGAGTCACAATGCAACAGAGAAAAATAGAGGTTGCAATGTGTCCCACATAGCCCCATCATTGCAATATGATGAACATTTCCTCGGATTGCAATGTGATGTACATATCCTCATGTGACAATGTGACAAACACTTCCAAATGTCGCAATTTGATGAAGATATACAAGCATCATAATGTGACAAAGATTTCTAAACATTGCAATGTGTGGAACATATATGGATTTGGATAGGCATGTCGTTGCATTGTGTCGCACATCATCTTATCATCACAATGCGATGAAAATTTCCTAATGTTTCATTGTGACACACTTATTGCAATGTTGCAATGTGAAAAAAAAAATCCAAATGTCTCAGTGTGTTGAACATAGTAACGTTGAAATCTACCAAACATAGTAAAGTCACACTATGACGAACAAATAACATTGCAATGTGATGAAAATATAGTGTTTCAATATGACAAACATAGTAATGTCACAATGTTATGAACATAGTAACATTGCAATCTATGAAACAAAGTAACGTCTTAATATGACGAAAATAGACATGTCGTTGCAATGTGGATAGTAGTGTTGCAATAAGACAAACATAAGTACATGTCACAATCTGAAATACATAAATAGATGTTGCAATGTGTCCCACATCACCCTGTAATTGCAATATGGAAAATATTTCCTCACGTTGCAATGTGACGCAGATATCCTGACATTGCAATGTGACAAACACTTTCAAACATCGCAATGTGTCGAACATGGTAAACTTGCTATGTACCAAACATCGTAATGTTGCAATGTGATGAACACATATGGACATTGCAATGTGACAAACATTTCCAAACATCGTAATGTGTCGAACTTAGTAATGTTTCCATCTACCATGCATAGTAACATCACAATGTGAAGAACATATACAGACGCTCCAATGTGATAGGCATTTCCAAACATCGTAATATGTCGAACATAGTAACAATGTAATCTACCAAACATAGTAACACCGCAATGCAATGAATATATATGGATGTCACATTGTGAAGAACATATACGCATGTCACAATGTGACTAACAATTACAAACATCGCAATCAGATGAACATAAATTGGCTTTGTAATTCGACAAATGCAATGCGATACACATTTACAAATCTCACAATGGGACAAACACAACCTATTGTCCCAATTTTATGTACACAAAATAATGTGTCGATGAGAAAAACATTTTCCGATGTCGTAATGTGATGAACATAACCCACTATCGAGCTATGACAAAATTATTCCATTGCCATATTTTGAGAAACATAAACCTTCATCGTAATTTGATGACCATAACCTTACGATGTCAACTGACAAACAAAAGCTAATGTCACATTGTGATGAACAAAATCTTATGTCAACATGTGATGGACAAAAGCTGATTTCACAATGTGATGAAGGAAAACTCATGTTGGCATTTGACAAAGAAAACATGATGTCGCAATTTGAAAAACAAAATTTGATCAACATTGCAATGAAATAGTGTCATAATAAACTACAGTGAACATAATCAACATGGCCCACCATAATGAGATCCACATGATCAATGAAGGTCAACCATGGGCATGTTCAATGATAATAAACTTTGATCAACCATAGTAAACCATGGTCATGGTCAACCTAACTCAACCACGATGAAGGACAACTAGGGTCAACCATAGCCAACCTTTCCTTCCCAAAGTCAACCAAGGTCTACCAAAGTAAACCATGGTCATGGTCATCCATACTCAACCATAGTCATTTTCAATTAAGGTATTATTCTATTAATACTTAAATAATATATTATTAATGTATTACTACTTTAGTAATGTATTTTTAAAAAATATTTGAATTCATTAATTAATTAAATTAATACATTACAATATACATCAATGTCATTCATAAAATGGCTTACCAGTTTAAAGAAAAATCTTGACTAACGAAAGGTCGTAAACCACCGCAAGATTGGAAACTACGTATTATATCCAGATCTTGGATAGAAGTATTCAAAGAGATGAGTTCAATGAAAGGAACATTACCCAACCATCAAACTGTAAAGAAGTTATTACAAAGAAAGACTTAATACAACTGACATTATATACTTCCTTTCTACAGTTAAATTCAAGCATTATAGTTCACGAGCTTACCCGGTAATAGAGGAAGTCGGGAAGACACATAACATTGTGCTTGCCTTACGCAGAGCTTGAACAACCTTCTCATCGGTAGTTATATGCAGAGCGTCTCTTCGGCTTTTTCTATTATGGGGAATCGCAATGTAACTCCAACCTATCACCCTTCAAATTCCTAACTATTGGAAACCCGGTGACCTAGATCTATGGCCCAGATCTATCGTTGACCAACGATCACGATTTTGTCAGTGTTTTCCTTTCGAGATTTTTAGGAAGTCTTCCCCTTTGATTTCCTAGTGCCAAAATCTTCTATTGGTGTAGATCTATGACACCCATCAACCTGGATCCAACAGTCTAGAATAATTTCATGATCTAGTCCTCACTCTTCACCACCCTTCTATGCCTAAGTCTCGAAACCCCGATGACTTCTGGATCTTCACCACGTGTTCTCCACAACGGATGGTCCTGACTAATTTCAGGATTTCATAATCCTCAACTTTGGGCACGATGTTCTCGAACCTTGAATACCAAAATGTGAAGTCCTGCCTTGTGTGCAAGAAGTTGAATTTCACGCACCTCCTGTAGATCTGACGACTGTCACTATCTGCACTCAAATCCGATGACTCAGAACCATTCTCTCTCATTCTTCCCTTCCCATGTCTAGACGTTGATCTCGCTGGTCCATATCTTCTCCTCTATAGCTTATATGATGGCTACCAATGCTCCTCCTTCTGAGCTTGTGTTTCTCTCAGACTTAGAATATTTCTAAGCATCAAAGGTCCTGTCTTTTGGTTGTTCTCCTGTGAGCCATGCAAACCTTGGGTCTTTCTTGCATTCTAGAAATGCTATCCCTTTTGAGATTTGTCAACTTTTCTCTATTTATAGGTGCTTGGCCTTTCTCCATGTCTTCTTCCGAAGACTTCTCGTGTTCCTCCTGGCACACTTTCACTGCACTCGATATCCTAATCTTCCTAAAACATGAAACAAGTTCACTATACGCTTTCTCCTTGCACTTCACTAGCCTTGATATGGTCGTCATTCAACACCTTCACCTAAGTTTTGGCCTGGTGCACCCCTTGCACACGATTGTTCCCTCCTTGAGCTTCAACTGCTCGGACCTCAAATATCTATGTCCCTTCTGTCCCTCGAAGAGATGCAAGTGTCCTCCTGGCAACTCCTGCTCAAGCATACCTTGGTTAGCCAACAAAGTGTCCAGTAATGTTGTGAGTGTCTTCTCCTTGACATGTCCCTTATCTTAGAACTTGGAATAGAGTTCCTACTCACGTGCACTCTATGCAATTGCTTGATGCCCTCTTGGTAGAGCTTCACATAATTCTCACAATTTTGTCTTCTCTGTGCCTTCCGCTACACATCCTTCACCTCCAGGGTATTCAAAAACCTTGATGATTCTCCCCTTAAGTTAGTGATTCCTATGGTACGCCCTCCTGACACATCTCTGTCTGAGTTCCGTAGAACTTAGAAGTTCAATGTTGCACCGATTTAAAGAACCCTTAGTATTCTGTAATGTGATCTCTTGCATGAAGCCACAAAGAACCATATTGAAACCAAAAAACTCACAAATAGATAGTAAAATCTATCTATGACCTGTAGACGAAATCTAACATATATCTACAATGTTGACACATGAAAGAGATATTCATTCGTAAACACACAAAGACTCAAGTGCAGGAAAAACTTCTCTTTGTATTAATAAGAATGCCTACTACAATCTGGGTAAGCTCGGACTGCTACGGAGTTCCGACTTTCTGGTCTCTTTCTTTTATACATGCTAGTTCTGATGAATACAGACACAACAGATCTTTTTACAAAAGGGGGCTCCTCGAGCTCTTCCCTCCATCTCACCTACCCTCATAAATTACATTGAATTACATTCAATGGCTATCTACTCCAAATCGGATCTAGATGTCAACCTGTCAACCATTAAAGGTGACTCTAACTCTTCCCTGATCAAAAGCACAAATTTGGCTCTCCCATCCTTACAAACATTAATTTTCATTTAATTACAATTTGAAATTTGAAAATTGAGAGGGTTGATGCCTCTCTTCTCCTTGAATGGACGCTGTGATGTGCTGCCTGGTCGGTGCATGCTGGCTGAAGTGATGCTCCTGTATCACATGTAACGTAAATCACATTAATGTTGATGAGAGAAAATATTAGCAATGTCATTATTGTAACAAATTTTTTGAAATTGAGATTTAATATGGGTATATTTTGAAACTATTATTTAATGTGGGTATAATGACGTTTTAAGAATTATGACAAATTTTGTCAATCCATGACATATTAATAATTATGCAATTCCCTGTTTCAGTATAGAGCATGTGAGAGTTTGTTGTTATTTTGGGGGCATCTCTTAAACCCCCACTATGATGTGATTAAGTCTACTTGCGAAATATATGACACATATCAAACAAATAACAATCATCCCTACATCCTCTAATTTTTTTACAAGGAAATCAAACCTAGGAGTGAGATGAGTTGCACTTCCCCAAATATCATATCTTCTCAAAGTGAAGTTCAAATACCATCAAGATATTGTTTTCAAACACCTTAGCATGTCTTCCACAAAATAAACTTCCCAACAAGCTTATGAAGCTAAAAAATTCTTTTAAGGTATTTTTTATTTTATGGGATACTGAAAACTTGCATGTTAACTAACATGCAAATCATGGAAACACCTCATCTGGGGTTTAGCACGATCTAAGTGCCTAAGTAAGAGTTTTTATCCCAAGACAAATCTCCCTTTTGTCTATAGATTTTTTTATAAAATTAGATTTCTCCTCTCCATAAGCTTATAACCTCCTCACCCCCTATCATACTTAGTCCTCCTTCAATCCCATAATTTATAGGCCATGTGGAAATTTTATACACCCCAAGATCTAGCCAATTTTCCAAGCCACAATTTTGAGAACCCTCCTTACTTGAAAGTAAAGGAATTGAGTCCATATTCTACTAACCCAGTTCATTTGCAATATGTTTGTAGAGAGAAGTGTCCCATTTAGGTTGCATTATTTTATCACATTATTATTTTCTCTTTTCCTTCTCTAGAAGATGCTACAAACTACCTTTTGGAATTTGAGATTCCATTCCCTTTTTGTACAAATATTTCTCTTTAAATTTAAAGAAAATTGTTTTAATTTTGGAATTTTCCTTATCCATTAAACCTTAGAGTGTTCCACCACCAAATACATTCTCTCCCCCAACTAATTTCCCTATTTATCCTTAGCATTCCTTTTGTCCGCACTTATCTCATGCATCCCTTCGATTTTTACCAACATTTGCTTTTGAGAATTTTCATATAAATTTGATATCTAAATAACCATACTTGTGACATATAGCACACTAGAATTACACACCCAAGTAGTGAAGAACTTGATATTGAAACCAATTCCCCCTACCGAGAATAATTTCCAAGCACTAATTGCATAGCCAAGTAGTGAAGAACTTGATTCTTTTAATGGAACTATGGTCAGATTCTATAAGGTATTGTAAAATACCGTGTTGCTTTAATTTTCTTGACCTCAACTTTACTCTCGTAAGCATTTTTCACTATTTCATTTCCTTGATATACATGTATTTTTTTTACAAACAAAGCAAAAAGAGGGGTTTTTTCTAAGAAAATAGTGTTTACATTGAAGATTGACTAATTTTTGGTTATATGATGCAAGTGAGAAGAATACATAAAGTAAGAATATGATGTAAATGAAATTAATACATAAAATAAGAAAAACATATGAGTTTGGAAATGAACCATATTGCAATTGGTATTAGTATTGTGTACATTTACTCGATAAACATACTGTGGTGGACTTCATGAATTCTAAAGATTTTTTATGATTTGGTGCTATATTGGTTTTATAAACCATATAAAAAATCGTTGGATATGATACCGAAACCCACATGGAATGATATGTTATACACCATGTTTTATTAAGGATTGCAATGGTATATCATTGACATGGTTATATTGTTGAGGAAACCATATATATTACAAGTATGAAGATTTGTGGTTACTTCGTGTACCACAAATATACCACCGAACACGTGTAACACAAATATACCACCGAACACGTTGTGTATCCAACTTAAATTTGAGCTTGCGTTTTGATACATGATACAGTGGAATCGACCCAACACTGATCACATTAAGTATGGTAGGTGAATATTGATGGTAGATGTGTTGCAATGGAGATTATACATAACACAATATTGCCACATGGAAATTGATTTCAATTCAATATTACCAACAATCATTTTCACATGCAACGCCACCTCTTGGTCAACTTATGGTAATTGAAATGGATTTTGATTTGGATCACAATCATTTCTTTGTGGTTTTGTTCGGATCCAGAGCTCTACTCAAGATTTTCCCTTGCATTTGTATGGAGGATGAAGGCTTGTGTCCCTCAAACCTCGTGATGGATTTTGTAATCCGTCAATGAGCTAGAAACTAGAACTAAATATCGACACTTCACTTGCAATTTTAGAACCTAGATATAGATGGATAATCATTCACACTGTTTGTGTGTTGGTTTGATTTGTTTTTTCAAAGCCATCTTTGTCACTCTGTTTGGCTGTTAGATTCATAATGAAGAAAAAAAAAAAAATATAAAGCAAATAACACAAGCAATAAATAAATCATGATGAACGGAGATAACTAAACAATGGCAGAAAAGGCATACTCTAATTCATCAATGCTTCTGTAAGTAATCATGTACATATATGTACATATATAATACAAAAGAGCATAACTGCCATGTAAATGTATAACAATTAGGTTAAATTAACTAACCAACTAACATATGATTAGTGTTTTAACATCCCCCTTAATCATAAGTTCGTTCTTGCCTGAAAAACTGCCACTACTTGACAATCACATGTGTCAAGCGAATATTCAGAAGGCTGGTTGAAGATGATCTCTAAAATTTGAAAAGAAAATAGCATAAGTTGATGTCTTCTACTAAATTGGTGGTTTAAGGTTGACCACAAACTCATCTGGTGGTTTCAGGATGACCACAAACCAATCTAGTGGTTTCAGGATGACCACAAACCAAATGTCTAGCAGAAGCTGATTTCTTCTACTA
>JASDQU010109405.1:122327-133290 GCA_032191745.1 Picea mariana
CACAAGTGGTGGAGGAAATGGGGAACCAGAGGGTGAATAATTAACCATCTTGATAACTCATTAAATCTAGGCCAAGGCTGCCCATTTATAACCAAAATTGAGTCCCTCTCGTCCTTCAGCAGTTGGGTATGGATGATCAAAATAGGTGATATCTTCATCATAACAGAAAGAGGATTGAACTTTGTCGATATAACCAAGACGATTGCCATTTCTTGACTTGAGAGACAACAAGCTTTTGAAGCAATCATGTGAGAGCGAGGTTGAAGTGGGGTTTTCCTCGTTCAACGTCCTCTCTTGAATACCCTACAAATCTGCATCGTGATAAGGTACCATGATGTGATTGAAGTGGTGAGGAGAGTTATCATATGAAAGGGTGAGATATCGACACGTAGGGAAAGATGCCAACTAAAATTATAAGTTTTAACAATCTTTGTTTGAGCATCATTGAGTTGATATAAATCGATAATTTTATGCAGTGTGCCTGGGAAATTGAACTTAACCCTCTTCATTTGAGTCTAATTTCTTAAAGAATATATGAGGGATATCTATGGCCCTATCTTCAACCCAATGTATGGCCAACCTCATGCAATCACCTAAAATATCCTACTTGTAATGATTCATAATAGTCCTAAGGACAATCTAAATCAAGGTTTTGCATAGTACTTGGGAAACATCTTGAATTTTTAAATTGTTCCTAGGAATATATACCTTTTCCCCACAAATTTTATTGCCCATATCAATCTTTTATAACTTGGGGGTTTTCTTGGATTTAAACATTGCTTCCCCTCTATGTGGAATTCTTATTTCTCTAGCAACGAAATCAGGGTATAGATAAACCATCTTCCCAAAAATGATCAATTCCATGTCCCTAGCATCACAATTAATAGTTACATCATCTATCTCTTGATTTTGAAAATTGAATTATGAAAAAACAAAATCATACACTTATGTTGTTCTTGGGAGATTTAGCATACATGTTGACAATTTTTTTTTATCTCTCCATGCATCAACACACTCTTGAAATTTTTTCACTATGAACGAATCCTCTTGGGAACCCCTTGTTTCAATTACTACCATGGTAGATGACCCTGTCTATTTCAACTACAACCATGGTCCAAAGATAAAATTGTGGACAACAAGCTTGTTCACTTCAATTATGTATATCCTCTCAATTAGCGAAGAATTGGTTTTGATTGTCCATGCCAAGGAACGCACACTCAAATGAAGTTTTTTTTAATGAATTTCAAGTATATAGGTTCATGAAGTGAATGTGATTATCAATACCCTAGTCATATAAAGTACATATTTTTTTATAAAGTACTTTAGTTTTTATAAAGAACAATAAATTTTATAAAGTGAATAATTCTTTTCATAAGATACACACACAACCAATATAAAACATGACTAAGCAATATATCCTACATGTATTTGAAATCAATCATAGGTGTGGGATGCTTACAAGTACTTCTAGTCCATATTTTAGGACTTGGGCATGCCTACTTTTCCCACAGGGTCTTCACTCCATGAAATTGTGACATAGCACGTTCATTTGTGGGATATTAAATAATACCCCTAATTTCACTAGATATTAATAAATACCTCCCAAGATCCTTTTGTTGGACCCTCCTCCCAATACATATTTCCAATTAAAAAAAAAAAACCTATTTTTACTAGATACCCCTTTTATACCTCCTAATATAAATAAATCCCCTCGTACCTTACATCCCTCCCAATACCTACAATATATTGAATTTATTTTTCACAATTTTAAAACCCCCTTTATGAATGAACATGATAATATATTAGTCAACAAGGTGAAGCCCCTATGAATTTTCCCTAGGATTGAATTTTTTAAGCTCTTGACATGCATTCTCCTGAATTGTGGAAACAAGGACAATTTTGTTTTAAGAACAATAGAGTGTAGGAGTGGAGTCATGGCACAAGTTTGTTGGACAGTTGGTTTTCATTGATGTCAATCAATAGTGGATTGATTTCAACTGATGTGATGGGTGTATTTGGAGAAGTCTCCAAAGTGGTCCCCTTATGGCATAAATCTAAGCATGGACCTCACAGGAAGATGTTTTGAATAAGTCTACAAGAAACCCCTAAGTATGGTTAAGGATCCCATATTTTACCATGGAATTAGGTCATAAAGGACAAAGTAAATGAAGGTAGCTCACTCATGGATGGATAATCCTCATCATGTTATTTCCTGTGATAGGTGGTATGCCACGTAGTTCCTCACGGTTGAGGAGATATGCCCTCTTGAATATGGAAGCCCCGAAGTATTGATAAGAAGCCCATAAATGGTTGAAACAAGAAGTTATTAGTTGAACAAAAAATGAGGAAAAATGATAAAACAATTGTAAACAAGAAGTTACAAGTCGGCCATAAAGTTAAGTAAAGAAGTCACTTGAAAAAATATAAATACACATCAAGAGCCTCTCATTTGTACACATAAGTTTATTAAATATATGTCTAAGTGAGAAAGTGATTGTTATATGACGTAACCAAGGATATCTGAGGTGAATTTCAGATGGAATATGAAGTGAAGAAGGGGAAAATTCCAAGGGAAGATGAAGTCTTGTGAGGATGTGTTCTAAAGTATGTTATTTACATGTCATCTTACCGTTTTTTCTATAATTTTATTTATAAAATGATTCAAATAGTGAAAATTGGATGATATTGAGAATATATATCAAGGTACTCATGGTAGAAATTTTAGCTTGTATGCCATTGCAGTTTTGGAGATACACTCTGTGGAAAATAGGGTTTTTGGCTAGTCCTGAAACTAGTATCAAATAGGTGTTCTAGGTAAAAAAGTCATAATGTCTTCAAAGAGTATCTAAATTCCGTGAGAAAAAATGAATTATATTATATTACATTACTTAGTATGATTCGTATTATTTTCATATCCAGATATCCAATATTCCACACGTGGCACGTTCTAAAAGGTCACTCTCTAGAATAAGCCATAATTCAACAAGGTTTGTTATTGTTGCTATAACGCATTTTTTGGGATGTTCCAAGAAGTGAAACTTGGAGGAATTGCAAAGAAGTTATTGAATAATATTTATTAAAATCTCCAGACCTTTATTCAATACTGGTATGAAGTTATTCTTGTTGAAATTCAGGGTTTGTGACTAATCCAAAAAGCTATTCCCGTGAGACTAAGGTAAAGTTTGATGAAGATGTTATTCTCTTGTTGTTGAAGTTGAGGAAGGTATGCAGGTCTGTGATAACATACACTAGGTCTATTATGGAGTTATAGGTATGTTTATATGTATGTTTTGAGGTTTACATGATTGATAATGGTATGGTACATGGTTGAGAGGCATGTCTTGTTGATGCACGATACATCTCGATGATGGTTTTGGTATCCATGTGAGTGGATCTAGGTACAGTTGGTTGATGATGGTATATCCGTGACATAGACAGTGACATGTTGGATGATTGTTTGATCAATAGTGACATTGAAAGTATCAGTGGTAGTGACAGTGAGTCTACACTTATATTACAAGGCGACAGGACGAGGAAATGATAGGTGGTTGTAGCCACCTTCTTGTTAGTACCGAAGAAATCAGGGGGTTGTAGACTTCTTCTGGTTGGAGCCAAAAAATTCAGGGAGTTGTAGCTTCCTTCAGGTTGAATTTTGAGAATAGGGGGTTGTAGCCTCCTTCCAATTGCAGTTGAAAAATTGGGAAGTTGGTGCTTCCAATGAATGTATTCTTTTGAAATATAAGAAAAGCATTTTGTGGTTTTCTCCCATTTGGGTTTCCATGTAAATTTTGGGATACTTTGAATTTGATGTGATATTATTCATGTGATACTGCTTATTATTATACTGCTGATGATATATATTGAATGTTAAATATAAACTGTTGAACATTGTTGAAGAATATACATTGTGGTTAAAATTAATAAAAATGCTCATATTGATTCACCCCCCCTCTCAGTATTCCAACAATTGGTATCAGAGAAGGTTCTTCAAGAATCATTTTATCCACAGGAAGGAGATCATGGAATACACTAACATTGGAGCACTAGTATTTGATGGTTAGAATTATGGATTTAGTAGTATAAGGATGAAAACATTTTTATAGGCACAAAGATTTGATGTATGGAGAGCAATAGTAGATGGATACAAAGAACCAAACACTCCCTCAATAGAAAAGGATGGAAATAAACTCAAATAAAAAAACTCAAGGGCTAAATGTACTATTCTAAATAGACTTGTTAATTCAATATTTTTTAAGGCTGTGCGTTGTGATTCTGCAAAGGACCTCTGGGATAAGCTTCAAAACATTTATGAAGGAGATTCTAAAGTCAAGGGAGATAAAATCCAAACCTATAGAGCTAAGTTTGAACAATTTAAGATGAAGGAGGAATAAGACATTGCATCCTACTTTCTGCGAGTTGATGAAATAGTGAATACTATTAAAGGTATGGGAGAAGAGATGAAGGGCCCAATCATCATTCAAAAGGTACTAAGGTCTCTACCTATGAGATTTGATCCAAATATTTCAACCCTAGAAGAAATAACATCTCTAGACACCTTGAGCATGGATGAGCTACATTGGATACTAACCACCTATGAAATGAGAATAGAACAGGAGATCCCAGTCACAAGGGAAGAAACGTTCAAAGCATCCAAGAAGACAAAGAAAAGGAGAAAGAAAAAGCTAAAGTCATATTGTAGTTGCAATAATGATTAAGAGGAATATGAAGAAATGGAAAAATTCATAAGAAAGTAGAAAAGGGGAACCAGTAAATACAAAGGTATACTTCCATTTAAATGTCTTAATTGTGGTGGCATTGGTCATTTTTCTTCTAAATTTCCCCATAAGAATAAGGAAAGTGATGAAAAAGAAGACCCTAAGAAGAAAAATAAAAATCAAAAGTGTAGAAGAAACAAAAATAAATTCTTCAAGAAATATTTATGCACCAAGGAAGATAATTCTTCATCAGACAAGGATGAAGACAATGACAATGATATAGAAAGAGTACTCTTCATGGAAGTAGAATATTTTGAAGAATATCCTGAAGAAGAAGGAGAATTCGATCTCAGAGAAGAATTGATCAATGCCTTAGAAGAGCTAAGGAATGAAAGAAAGACAATCAAGTCACTCAAGGAAGAACTAAAGAGGAAAGAAGGTTCTCAGAATTCCAACTCACAAGAGGTCGAGCATATGATCACGAAGTTAAAAATCTAGGTAGAATAAGACAAAATAATTAAAGAATCACTTAGAAATCAATTGGAAGAGAAGGAAAAGATGATTGAAGGCTTGGAAGCAGAAATAGTCACTCTAAGAAAAGATATTCAGACGAAGGACATGTAGAAGAAAAACACAAGAATATTGGATGAGATCATTAGAAGTCAAAGGCCATACTATGAAAAATCTAGACTAGGATACAAATAGACAGAGAAAGGATCGAGCTCGAAAACAAAAGAACAAGAAGTAAAAAAAATAAGTTGTGTAGAAATAGTCAGAGGCTCTCCTAAAAGGGAAGAAGGCAAGAATATCCAAGAAGAAAATTACAGAGACACTGCACCACCTAGAAGACTCAGAATTCAGAATCAACATCAACGAGAAATGGAAAGACCTCAAGAAGAAGAAGGATTCAGAAGAGAAACACCATTCACAATATCGCCCACCCCCATGTATCAAACTCTTTTTCTTGGTTTATGTTATTTATGCAATAAATTTGGGCACAAAGTTGTGAATTGTAGAGCCAATATCAAGATCAGAAGCAACTATGAAGGCTATAAAATAAATTCTTATCCAAGAATACCTCATGAAGCATAAAGCAAAAACTACAACAGATTTGAATCCTTGCTTAATGAAGTAGAAATCTACAAATGAAACAATTTTAGTCACATGGCCAAAGATTGCAGACTGAATATTCCTCCAAGGGAACCAAAGAAGAATATTAATGGTCATAAGCAAGAACCACAAAGGATATGGGCAAGGAAGCAATATCAATTCAAAATTGAAGAATGCATTCTTTCTCTACAATCCCAACACAAGAAATGTGGATGGTATGTTGACAGTGGTTTCTCAAAGCACATGATAGGTGATAAGAACATATTTCTAACTCTAAAAAAGGAAAGATATGAATTAGTTTCATTTTGCAATGAAAACTCATGCAGTATCATAGGAAAGGGTACACTCAAGTTTCTAAGCAAGGATGCCAAGGAAGAAAATGTACTACTGGTCGAAGACATGAAGCACAATGTACTAAGTGTAAGTCAAATGTGATGCAAGAGCATCTACATCAACATTAAAAGGAGGTTAGGTTGGAGAGAAGCACATCAACCAATGCATTTATGGAGCTGATTTGGACTACACAAAGGAGAGTGCACCTTTTTGAATTTGAATTTAATGAAAATAACTGCAATTAATGTATGGAGGCTAAGGCCATCCCCAAAAGATCCTTTTGTATTGTAATCTCTTTAATGTATATATGTATTGTACAGATCTCGAGCTTGGCTCTAATCTGTTTTGTAAATGATCATTAATGTGATAGGAGAGCAATAGGTAGGAAGGATGGAAGGATCGAGAAGCCCCTTCATGTATATAATTTATTTTCTTGTTCATTAGTGAGGGTTTTTAAAAACCACAAAGGCTATTGCTGCTCATTTGTGAAAGTTAGTTGTTTCTTATTTGAGATAGTTGTCATTCCTGAGAGAAAGAGAGAGTTGTTGTTGTTGCTGTGTGAGACAGTGAGCACTGTATAAGTTTGTTGAAGGAGCAGTGGAGAACTTCCTACATGTATGTGTATTTTATCACTTGAATGAATAGAACAGTGAAGCTTTGACCCAAATGTTTGGTGTTGCTGTTACTATGTTTTATCTGAATGAATGGTGGGTTTTTTGTTCATTTAAATTATCTATTTATACTTGTTCTTGTGCTTGTTAATGTATTTTGTAGCTAAATACATGAATCTATAGGGTTAGAATAAGTTTTAATTGTTTCTCTTCTGAGAGATCGTGCGAGGATTGCAAATTGTCCGCGAGGAGTGCACTGATAGAGTTAAGTTTAACTCAGAGAGTCTTAGGAGAGATAACATTAAATCCTTGATAGTAGTAGTGCAGAGAAAGAACCGAGCCACACAAGGAGTGCACAGGTTGAGATGTTCTCAGATTATTTATGAAGAGGAGAGAAATCAATGGTTGTAGAGTTCTAAGATCGCAAGGTGTGCATCCAAGGATTTAAAACCTTGGAGAACACAAGCTCATGAGAGATAACAAACTGAGTCTTCAAGGAGAAAAGACTTAGAAATTTTTCTAAGTCCGAACGTTTTCATGTTCGAAAGAAGTGCAAAAAGGAGAGGCAAAGGTCTCATATACCTGTGGGACTTAATCTTAGGAGGGATAGGAGCCATCAACATCAAGGGAGGGACTTTGGAAGTTCCCAAGTCCCAACACTTTATAGCGCAAAAGGAGCACAAAAAGGGCAGACAAAGGTTTCATATACCTTAGAAACTTAAGCTCAGGAGGGACAATGACCGTGATCCCTTGAAGGGAAGAGTTTCAAGAAATTGACCGTGGAGATCTAGCTGGAGATCACGAGAGAGATGAAAATTGTTTGATATGGGAAAGATGCTTGAAGGATAACCCATAAGACCTTCAGTACTTCATGTATTTCGGGGTTAGAAGGGTGTACAAGGTGTGGGATCACTGAAGTCCTAGAGGAGCGAAGTAAACGGTGACCATCGGATATCGCGGGGCCACGTGTCACACAATCCTGCATTTCAGCGATAGAGGAAAGGAATCCTACATTTCACGCATCATGCAATCCTGCATTGCGGTGACAGGGGCTCGTGTAAAACTAAATTGGGGCTTTTCATAAGCCCTAAGAGCCAATCCGACTCATATTTTATCAATCCTTGATCGGAAGGTCGCACAGACCCTGGGAGAGGCAGGGGATTTGCGTCAAGTGGTATCAGGGCCATAATTTAAGCTCAGTGTGAAGAAATCTTAGCGCCATGCCGACAAGAAGATGCAGGGATAGACCTGTAGTGAATCTAGTAATGGAGGAGGAAATGAGAAGACTCCGTGTAAGGCTATATGCCATAGAAAATACACAAAGAAGAGCACCAGATATAGGTGAAATTAGTGAGGCTGAAAGTGAATAAATGGAAGCTGAAGGAGTTGCAATAGAATATGCTGCAGAAGAATGCTTGCTGAGAGCAGTTGTAAAACTGGTAGCCAGAGAAAAAATGGAAATCCCAATGTCTAAAGGTAATTTGGATGTGGAAGAGTTGTTGGATTGGATAAGAGAAATGGAAAAATACTTCGAATATGAGGAGGTCAATGATGAGAAGAAGGTTAAACATGTTTTCATAAGATTAAAAGGACATGCCATTGTGGTGGGATGAACTACAGGTTGATAAAAGAAAGCAAATGCAAACAAAAAATTAAAAGCTGGGACATAATGGTATCCAAGCTAAAGGATAAATTCATACCCAAAGGATATCAAATAAATTTGTTCAGGAGGTTGTAGAACATGAGACATTAGGGTTTGACAGTAAGAGAGTACACATAAGAGTTMTATAGGTTGAACTTTATAGTTGGACATTGTGAAAGCAACGAGGAGAAGGTTTCCAAATACAATAATGGCTTGAGATATGAAATCCAGGATGAAATCAATATGGTGACTATGACAACAGTTGAAGATGCTTACCAAGATTCCCTGAAATCAACAGAGAAGTTGGCTAGGAAGAAAATCCAATGAGGCAGAGTAAAAATCCCACACAGAGGTAAGGGAATTTTCCATGACAAGACTCAGAAGCCCAAAGCTGAGACTGGAAAGTTTCACAGTCATACAGAGAGAGGAGGAAGTTCCCAAGGGAGACAATGTGGTGGCAGAAAATCTTTTCCTCGAGGAAGAGGAAGAGGTAGAGGAGAAGAGGTGAAGTGCCATTCCTGTGGAAAGACAAGACATATGTCTTGGGAATTCCTCAAGAAAAAGAAATAAGGAGGAGAAGCTCACATTTCTGAAGCACAGAAAATGAATGTTGAAGCAGAAGCTGTTGAAGATGGTAAGGCCCTCATGATGAGAAAAATTCTCTTGAAACCAGATAAGGAGGTGGAAGCACCAGTACATAGAAACAATACGTTTAGAACTACTTTCAAGACCAATGACAGAGTTTGCAAGGTGATTATAGACAATGGAAGTACTAACAATATAGTATCCACAAAGATGGTGGAAAAACTAGAGCTGGAGACTACTGCACATCCAAATCCATATAAAGTATCACGGCTGCAAAAAGGACACCAATTAATGGTAAGTAAACAATGCCAAGTTGAATTTAAAATAGGAGGATACAAAGATGAAATCTTATGTGATTTAATTCCCATGAATGTTTGGCATGTTTTKTTGGGGAGACCATGGAAGTTTGACAKAAATTTCATACATGATGGGAGGAGAAATAATTACACCCTAGAGAAGAATGATCGAACACACATGTTGTTGCCAATAGAGGATAAGAAAGTGAAGGAAKAAACCAACACAAGCATACTTTTGATGAGTGGGAAGGAGCTCTTGAATAAAGTCAAGAAAGAACAAGACATGCAATTTGCTATAGTGAGAAAGCCCATAGTCATCCTTACAAGCACTATTGTGGATGATCTGCCTGAAGAAATTCAGGAACTGCTAGATAATTTTGTTGACATAGTAGTGGATGAGTTACCTTGATCATTGCCACCCATTAGGAGCATCATTTATCACCTTGATCTTATTCCAGGAGAAAGCTTGCCAAACAAAGAAACATATAGATTGAAACCTCAAGAGAATGAAGAGGTCAAGAATCAGGTCCAAGATCTGTTAGAAGAAGGTTTGGTAAGAGATATATTAATCCCATGTGTAGTACCAACTATATTGAGTCCTAAGAAGGATGGAGGATGGAAAATGTGCACAGATTCCAGAGCCATCAACAAGATCACTATCAGGTACATATTTCCTTTACCTAGGATGGATGATTTGATGGATTGCTTGAGTGGAGCAAGTTATTTTTCAAAGATAGATCTAAAAATTGGTTATCATCAGATACAAATGAGAGAAGTAGATGAATGGAAAACAACATTCAAAAAAAATGAAGGGTTGTATGAGTGGCTTGTTATTCCATTTTGCTTAACAAATGCCCCAAGCACATTTATGAGGTTGATGAATGAAGTAATCAAAGAATTCATAGGTAAATTTGTCATTGTATATCTGGATGATATACTAGTCTTCAGTAAAACTGAGGAGGAACATTTGAGACATGACATTAGTGATGAGGAGGTTGAAGAAAGAGAAGTTTCTAATAAATTTAAAGAAGTCATCCTTTATGAAGACAAAACTCATATATTTTGGTTTTGTGATCTCTTCTAATGATCTAAAGATGGATCTAGAAAAGGTGAGAGCTATCAAAGATTGGCCATCACCAAGGAGTATATTCGAGGTAAGGAGTTTCCATGGATTAACAAGTTTATATAGGAAATTCATTAGAAATTTCAATGGTATATGTGCACCAATATTAGACACTGTGAAGAAGAGACAAAAATATTTTAAGTGGAGAGAAGGGGCTGAGAATAGCTTTAGGATATTGAAGGATAAGATCACAGAACAACCAATTCTTGTTCTGCCAGATTTTGGAAAGACATTTCAAGCAAGATGTGATGCTAGTGGAGTAGCAATTGGAGCAGTCTTAAGTCAAGATAACATACCTGTTGCATATTTTAGTGATAAGTTGAATGATACCAAGAAGAAATACTCCACATATGATAAAGAGTTTTATGCAGTGATTCAAGACTTAAAGAAAAGGAGGCATTATTGTATTCCTAAAGAGTTTGTGATGTACAGTGATAATCAAGCTCTACAGTTCATTGCCACATAGGAGAAGATGAATCAGAGGCATGCAAAGTGGGTTGAATTTATGCAAAAATTCACTTTTTTTATCAAGCATATTTATGGTAGTG
>JASDQU010109406.1:0-18631 GCA_032191745.1 Picea mariana
AAGGTGAGCGAAATTTTAAGTTCGTCCACTGATCAATGATACAAAGAAGGCACACCAACAGAATCACCAGGCTAGAAAATGATCAAGGGCAAGCTCTTGAAAGCCATGGGGACATAACACTCGAACTCACCTCCTTCTATGAGAATTTACTTAATGAGCCATGTTCGGACAGATCTGATGCTATCTCCAGGATCACTAGACATATTCCCACGCTGATAATGGAGGAACAAAATGAGGCCTTGCTTCGCCCCATTACGCAAGAGAAGGTGGATCAGGCAATAAAAGAGATGTGAGCTAGTAAGGCTCTAGGTCTGGATGGCTTTACCACTGATTTCTTTCACCACTGTTGGCATTTTGTTCGGAGGAAGTCTGGCAACTAATTGAAGACTCGCGGCAATCTAAGGATGTGATAACGGTTTTCAACGCCACCTTCCTTACTCTCATTGTAAAGGAGGAAAAGGTTGTGCACTCGTCGCAATTCTGCCCCATAGCTTTGTGCAACGTCATCTACAAAATTATCACCAAGGTACTTGCTCTTTGTCTTAAACCTATTCTTCCTTTTATTATATCACATGAACAAATAGGTTATGTTGAAGGTAGACAAATCTTGGACAACATCCTCCTGGCTCATGAGGTGATCCACTCCCTTTGATCCACTGGAACCCCTGGAATGCTCATCAAGCTTGATCTCTCGAAATCTTTTGACAAGCTAAGCTGGCAATATATTAGCTCTCTCCTCCTAGCCTTTGGATTCTCTAAACCTTGGTTGGAGTGGGTGATTCATCTCACCTCCTCAAAATTATTTTCCATTCTGGTCAATGGGGTCCCCTCCCCTCCCTTTTCCCCCTCGCGTGACGTCTGCCAAGGTGACCCTCTTTCCCCTTTTCTCTTTGTTATCATGGTCAAAGGGCTCAGCCGCAAAATCAAAGCAGCCATTGAGGATGGCTCTCTCACTAGTCTCCCTCTCCATGGGATTGCCCCCCCCTCTCACACAACCAATTTGGCAATGACAACCTTGTGATGGGCTCTCCCATAGTCAGAGAGGCTCTCAAAATCAACAGCATACTCAATGACTATTGTGAGGCCTCTGAAACTTCCATAAGCCATGACAAATCCCAAATCTTCTTCTTCAACACCCCCCATTGTTGTCCAAATTCACATTTCCCACCTTCTGTGCTTCGAAAGGACCTCCCTTTCGTCCAAATACCTTGGCATACCACTCATTGACCATGCTCACAAGAACAACTCATGGGACAACCTTCTGGACTCCTTGAAGAAGCGGTTGTGCTCCTGGACCTTTCGCACTCTCAATTTCGTCGATAGACTCATCCTCTTGAAATTTGTCCTCCAGTCCATCCCCATTTACTCATTCTCTGCCCTTCCTACCCCCAAGTTCATTCTACAGGCTATTAGATCTCTACAATGCAAATTCCTCTGGCAAGGTTGTAAAGAGGAGTGAAAATGGGCTCTAGTCAGTTGGAACAAACTCTGCACCCCCAAAATTTTCGGTGGTCTAGACCTCTGAGATCCCCTCCTTCTAAACAAGACATTTGGAGATAAAACATGGTGGCAGTCATTAAAGCACCCGAAGGTAGTTTGGGCCACTCTCTGGTGCCATAAATATGTGGCCCAGGCAACAATCCAACAGCACATACGTTGGAACGACGCCCTTGATGGCTCCCTCATTTGGAACGATGCCCAACGAAACAAACTTCTTATCCAGCAACACGCATTCTGGGAAATTCGTGAGAGTCGGAATGCTCTCTTCTGGACAGACTCATGGCAACAAATGCCAACTCTCACGCTCAATGAAATCCTTCAAGAACTTCAGATCAGCACTTCAACATGATTGCTCAATTATGTGGCACAATTCTTCTTACCCAATGACCCAAGTGTTGTATGGAGATCTTGGAAAACAACTCCTAAGGAGCTTGGACTCCCATAAAATGCACAAGTGGAAGCCTGGCAAGCAGAAGCACATCGAAGGAGAATAAGGATAAAACAAGGACCCGGCATACTCTGTTGGGGATCTTCCACAAAAGGTTCATTTACTCTCAAGGAAGCTTATAGCCTCCAGACCTCCCATCATCTCTTCCCTAGAGAGTAAATATGGAAGAACATGTTGACTATCAATCACTGGCCCAAGGTCAGTTCTTTCCTCTAGTTAGCCACTCAAAATCGGATCCTCACATTGTACAATCTGCGGAAAAAAGGCTTCGATGGTCCCTCGATCTGTCCACTATGTCTCAATGCAAAAGAACACATGGAACACCTTCTTAATTGATGCACGTACAGCTCGCAAGTCTAGGATCAAGTTGCACAACGAATGCACATGTCTGACAAAAATCGGGACAGTCTCTACAACACCCTACCAGACTGGAGACAAAGAGCATATCAAAATGCCATTCTCAATCACATATGGATCCTTCTTCTAGGATTCATCTTATGGCATTTGTGGAAAGAGCGAAATCGTCGAATCTTCTGATCCACCCAGCGCCCATGGGATCTCACTTGGAAGCAAATTCAGGACAACATCTTGGAAACCATCAATCTTATTAAGTGGACTGATGAAGACCTCACGTCGTGTAATCAGCAAGAAGCTACTCTCCTTCGACAATGGCATTTCACMCCCCGACCACCAACAAATGAGGTTTTCCTCAGACCTGTTGTCTCCGTTCGTTGGATTAGACCCCTCGTTGGCTTCTTTAAGGTCAATTTTGATGGTGCCTCCAAAGGTAATCCTGGAAGTGCTAGTTTTGGTGTGATTATCAGAGATGACACAGGGTAGATCAGATATGTTTATGTGGGTAGTCTGGGTGTAGATACCAACAATGCATCGAAACTTTGAGCCCTCATCAAAGGCATCCAAGCGGCCATGTCTCTAGGCCTTCAAAAGCTTGTGGTTGAAGGAGACTCTCAGAGAATCATAAAGCTACTCGCCAGACTCCTCCATGGCTTTGTGCCTTCTAAAGTCTCTCCTAGCTGGAGGTTGCTTTCCAATTTAGAGTTATTGACTTCTCTCATACAAAGTCAGCTTACCCTTATTCCATCGTTCGTTAGCCGTAAGGTCAATAAGGTGGCATACAAGCTAGCCAATGTTGGATTCTCCAAGATCACTCTGATTAGAATTCAATTTTGAGCAGCTACAAAACTCCCAACTCCTTCAAGAATGCATCTCACTTGCAACTCAGGACAACCTCTCCCTGGATGGGGTGTCACCATAAGAAATTGACGACAAATGGGTTTGGGCTAGCCAGCCACTTGGCAGTACCAACTACCTACAGTTAAGATGCTCGGCTTGAAATACAAGGTCGTCACCTCCCCATTCATTATGATTACCAGTTCAACTCGTGAGAGCGCCTATGTTCAAGTGGGCATCGGTATAATGGTGATGGATTTCTCCACTATCTAGGCTACCGCATTCATCGCAACATGTTTGGACTCTCCATTCGCCGATATTTTTATGTTCAACCTCCCCCATCACGATGGCACTTTGTTCCATTTGTTGTTGTTGTTCGACTTTTGTTTCAATATGTCACACACTGGTTTCAATTCGCGACCTTTGCTTCTGACAGGTTCCCATCAGCTACACGTGTTATGCTCCATGGTCACTGCCCTTCCCTTTCCTCCTTTGCCTCCCTTCTATGTCCTTCCCTTTCACTGTTTTTTGACGATGCCCCGTGAAAGAGCCTAGTGTCGTTGGAGCGCTCTGACCAGAGCCGCCATGACCAAAGGTCGTGGCTCTACCATTGGTGAATACAACCTTCCCGACATCAATGCTTCTGACTCGATTGCATCCTCCCCTCAAGGCCCAATCATCCCTCCTCCTCAACGTGTGTTAAGCTCCCCTTGGGGATGCTTCATCGATGAGGAGTTGGATGCCACAGCTCCCTCTGCTTATGTGCCTCCTAGCTCCTCTCCTCCTTTGTTTGTTCCGGCAGCGGCCGACCCTCCACCGTCCCTCTCCAGTCCTTCCCCTCCCACCCGGCCCTTCCCCACTCCACCTAGTTTGCCCCTAGAGCCCACTGCTTGCATCCCTCCCACTGCTAACCTACTCAACCTTATATTTGACATGCATAGAGCCTTGGAGGACATGAAATTTTGCTTAGAATAGGTGCATTTTCGGCTCTCCTGGATGGTAGCTTAATTCAGCCACTTCAACAACGTGCTTCTGGCTCCAGTTGTCGGTGCTCAGGACACAATTTTGTTGGGGATCCCCATTCCCCTGCCTCCAGCACCGACTTCGGACAACACCCATGATCAAGTTCCTCCTCATGAGAAATAAGCATTTACTATAGGCCACTAGCTCTATGCATACTTGCACTCTATATGTAATTGTTAGTATAGTTTCTTGGTTTTGGATTGCGCATAACGCAACTAGTTTTGCTTCTCTTAGCCTAGTACACTTAGTTTTTTGGATAGTTCAAACAATTCATTCAAACAGTAAATTTCATCAACGACAGGTTGGTGTCCATTTTTGGCAACCTGGTCGACTAATCTATGTTGTCATGTATATTTTCAGACATTTAAGGTAATATAAGCTGCTAACTTACAAAAAATAAATCATATATTATACATTAAGAATGTTTATTATTTTCTTATTCTTTTTCATTTAAATATTTTCTTTTAAGTTATCCTAAGAATTTTATATTGCCATGTACAAAAACTTTATTGTTGGCATGTCACTAGGGGAACTAGTTCAACAACAATGCATCAAATTGTCTGGAGTGATATGAAAATGGAGTCTGTTAAACATAAATGTCTAGAAATCTCTAAGAGTAAAGCTAGTTGCTATGACTGTAGCAAAATAGATCTGTGTATTTCTCTTATTCTGGCATAAATGAGGCAGGATTATAATCCTGGAACCTCCAATACTAAACCACAAAAAAGGAAACATAATGAGCATCAATGATGAGTGGAGGGTTGGCCTTCATCTCGAATTGCCTAAGCGTTGTCCAAGTGGTGGGTCGAGAGATCCAAACCTGCGAGCTTCTTAGCGAGGAGGTTCATTTTGAGGTCTTGGAGCCGCAATCGGGCCTGCATCTCGTCCTTGTCATCCTTCATGTCCATCAAAACTCGTCCAAGCAAGAGCTTCATGTGCTAGTACAATTCAATTGTCCACAGATTTTTTTTTTTAATAGAAACCAAAGAAAATTTATATTAAAAGATTGCGAATAATCGCAAGAGAAGTACATAAAGTATTTTGTAGGACCTGTAATCATAAAATTTGCCTCCCTGTAAGCTCCCAATAGATAGGTGGTGAGCAGAGGTGATACTTTCTAATATTCTAAATCCAACCAAAGCTTTTACAGTGAAAATCTTGTAATAAGAGCCTAACAAAAAAACTATTAAGCAGAGCATACACTTATACATTGTTCTCGTCCAATGTTGGAGGTTCTTCTTCTACTGGTTGCCTCAGATTTAGGTCCAGTCTTTGAGATCGAGGTCTAGAAGAAGAGGCTTCATCAGATATGGCTGCAGAAGATGTTGGGGAAGCTGAAGGTGAAACAAGTCTGGCACCGAACTTAATATTAGCTAGTTGTTGCCTTAGTGCCTCGCATTCGTCCCTTGTCCGTTGGTGCTCTTCCCGTTGCTGGATGGTAATCTCCATTATTGTTAGGACTTGAGTTGATAGGTCTTTGAGGTTGATTTGCATATTTTGCACCGTATTTACCAGTTCATCATGTTCTTCCACTGTGATGGTGCGATGACTTCCTGTGCTCCTCATTTTTCTGAGATTGTTTTCACTGCTTGACTGAGTGATGCAAGAGCCAATATCTGCGCTTAGAGAAGGGATAGAGCTCCCACTCTTCTTTAAAATGTGAAATAAGTCCAATTAATGTGCCATGATTCTTTTGATATGATCCATCATCTATGCAAGATTCCGAGGATGATTTAGATTAACCGTCTTTGAATGTGCCCACGAACTGATATCATACACTCTATTGATTCTAGTACTGCTTACATTGCCGAAATTGGATGGATAGTACTCCCATGAAGTCATGCCGAGCGAATTCGTCACCCTCTAGGTCTTGTTACAGCAAGTTGATGCACCAAGGGCAGCTGGAAGAGTGCTAAAGTGACTTCCCGAGCCAGGGTAAATGAAGGGTGTGGAAGGAATGGCACGCGTTGAGGTGAAACAGGGAACATCATGGTGACGAGAGGTGAGGTGTAGAAGCGTTAGGGCCCAGATCCAAGTGTCAAGGGGAGGAGTTAGAGTAAGAGAGGTGTCGAGATGTGAGTGGTTCGTGTTGGTGCCCGAATTCAAGGTCCAAGTGTCAATCGAGAAAACAAGTGAGTTGGTCGCTAGTTGGCTAGTGATTGCAGGTTGAGCGACGAGATCATGGAATGGGGCTTAGTTGTGTGAGACCATTGACAACCAGCAAACCCAGCTCCAGAATGATTGCCAAATTCGCTTGTGTATCAACAATTGGATTATTGTGTCTGAGTACATGAAAAAATGAAACATTACAAAAGTGTTTGGTAATTGCAAAGATTCGGTGAGATATGGCATTTAAATGGATATTCGAGGGGTGAGAGCCTTTGCGGGCATGATTTATGATTAACTCAGAGTTGCCAGTGACAGAAAGGGAGTGGATGTTCATGTCTTTGGCAAGGAGAAACCCTTGATACAGAGCGTAAGCTTCGGCTTGATTATTGGATGCAATTCTGAGGCTCCAATGGAAGGTGAGTTTTTGATTTCCTCTTGGGAAAATGATGACCCCTCCCRCTCCTACCACACCGAGGTTTCCTTTTGAGGCTCCATCGAAGTAAAGAGTATGTGTCAGTTGCTTATTGCGCCAGTGTGAGAACTCGGAGTCATCATGAAGCTGCTAGGAGGATCTCGTAGGGGGGGGGTGGAAAATGGGGGGGATGAAGGGGAAAATGGTGGAGATCCAATCAGATTCTAAGTTGGAGGAGGTGGTAAAGGGGATGGGTTTGGATTTGGAAAGGAAGAATTCATCCAGAAGGGTTGTGGCTTTTTTAGCTACAAGATATGGGGGGGAGTGGAGGTTGGAGAAGATGGCCCTGTTTCGGGAGAGCCGAATTTTCCAACAAATGTACTTAGGCAAGGCTTTGAATAAGTCTCTGAAGRGAGTTTTTCTCTTGAAGGAGCCATGATAATAGGATTGCCAATTTGAGAGCAACTCTTTTGGTTAGGACGACCATCTGATTTTTCTATGGAGGCTTTGGAGGGCTGCTTTCCACACACAGATAGCATAGGGGCAATGAAGGAAAATATGTTGGGAAGTTTTTTTGCACATTGCGACACAGTTCACATCTGAAAGGACCGTGTATGTTCCTTTTGAGAACATTTTAACCTGTAAGTAATTTGTCATGCACAACTATCCAACAAAAGGAATTTACCTTAGGTGGGTTGTCATTATTCCAAAGGGAATTCCAAATCTTATCTTTGGGGGGGAGATCTGTTTGGGAGAGAAGATGTGAATAGCCTTGATTGACAGAGTAAACCCCATTACCCCAACCTCTATTGTCTTTTAGTGTGTTGCAAATGGGGGCACAACCTCTCAAAAGACTTTGCAACTGTTGGGCCGCTTCCTGAAGATTGCTTGGGAAATTTTTAAGATTCCACCCTATCCAATCGTCTGATTCAACATTCCAGGAAGAGATACCTGAGATGTATTTCTTACCTTGCAAGTTTAACCAGTTAATGAGAGGTCGAAGAGGAATGTGTTGCCATAGTGGTGGCTTTCCCATGATGTTGTCTGTTCCAATAAGGATTTTCCTACCATTCCCATGTATCCAGGTGAGCTGACTTTTGATGAGGGGGATGGAGTCAGAAAGGAGTTTCCCGATTGGAGAGCCATTGCTCAGGGAGTGTTGTTGTTCTAGACATCTGATTTTGTCCCTTGTTAGGTATTTTTTCAAGAGAATTGTTTTCCACCAATTCGTCCTTCCCGAAATAAGATTCCATAATATTTTTGCTCCCATAGCCAGGTTGTAGAGGGTAGGGTCTTTTATGTTTAGGCCTCCATTTTTTTTTGGATATTTTACAATATCCCAGTTGACAAGGTGAAATTTCTTAGTTTCAGTCTTTCCCCCTTCCCAAAAAAAGCGTCTTAGGAGGCGGGAGATCAAGGTTTTGATGCTCTGAGGTGCAAGAAGAGAGGAGAATTGAAATATAGGGAGAGCAAAGAGGACTGATTTTAAAAGCACATTTCGGCTGGCTAGGTTGACCTAGAAGGAGCCCCATTGATCCAGCTTGTTCTTGATTTTGTCAATGATTTGGTTCCATGCATAATTGGGAAGATATTTAAGGCAGATTGGGATGGCAAGGTATTTGAAGTTTTGCCATTTTTCAATGAGAGGGAAACATAAGATGTTTACTATTAAGTGGGTTGTTCTTGGGGGAGTGTTCCAGGTGTAGATATTGGATTTGGCACTATTTATGAGGGCTCTCGAGACATGGGTGAAATGATCCAGAGCATTTTTTAATCTCTTGTCTATGAGAATGGAGGCACCTCCAATGAGGAGAGTGTCATCAGCGAATTAGGAGTGGTTTATTCTCTTTTCCCCCTGAGCGATTTTGATACCAGGAATGTCTTTGGAGGCACGATTCTTTTCTAGCTGCCTTCCAAGAGTTTCTGCCATAATTATGTAGAGGAGGGTGGAAAGGGGGCAACCTTGCCTCAACCCTCTGGAACTTTTGAAGAAGTTTGTTGGCCGCCCATTAATCAGAGGGACAATCCATGGCTTAAAAATGTAGGCAGAGATCCAGGCAACAAATTCTAGACTTAAGCCAAATTTTAGTAATACTGCAAACATAATTTTTTGCCTTACCTTGTCGAATGCGTTGGCCATGTCTATTTTGATGATCATCCCTTGATATCCTCGTTCCTTGCTGGAGTCTATGGCTTCTTGGATCAGGATGATGTTGTCGATCATTTGTCTATTTTCTACAAATCCACTTTGATTTGGGGAAATAAGCTTATGGAGAAGAGGTTTGATACGGTTGGCAATGATTTTAGTGATGAGTTTGTATGAGACATTGCATAAGGATATGGGCCTAAATCTAGAGAAAGAGGATAGATTTGAGTCTTTTGGTATAAGGGCTAGAAAGGTGGAATTTGTGTTGCCCCCCAGCTTTGTAGATTTCTGGACATATTGGATCATTCTTAGGAGATCTTTTTTAATTGTGTGCCAACATTTTTGGTAGAAGTGGGCATTGAAGCCATATGGGCTTGGAGCTTTGTCTGGATGAAGTTGGAAAAGGGCTTCATTTAATTCTTTTTCTGTGACCTCTTGGTTTATCGTGGCATTGTCTTCTTGGCTTACAATAGTCGGAATGTTTAGTAACAGATCTTCTTGAGTACTGAGATTGACAATGCCTTCCTCAGTTAGAAGGTGCTCAAAGTGGGTTTTGGCTTCTTCCTAAATTTGTTGAAAGTCATTTATTTTTGTTTCATCTTCCTTTGTGATTTCCTTCACCTTATTCCTCCAGAGTCTAGCTTTGGTTTGTCTTTGGAAGAATTTGGGTTTCTATCTCTTGACTTGAGCCAAAGACTTCGGGATTTGAGCCTCCAGGTTTCCTCCTCTCAATGGAGAATTTTTTGATACTCAATAAAATCCTATTGTTCTTTTAGAAGAAGAGAGTGAGTGGGGAGTCCCTTTTCCATTTCCATTCTGTTTTCTTCCATTTCCTTAATTTTCTTGCTTTTGACATCTTGTTCTTTTTCTTTGTTGAATTTAACCCATTGTTTGAGGGTTGGTTTGACTCTTTTAAGCTTCTGCTCCCAGATGAAGGTTGGAGAGCCTTGAATCCTACAGCTCCAGGCGTCTGAGACAATATAAAAAAAAATGGGATCCGAGAGCCAAAGGGTGTTGAATCTGAAGGGGATGGGGCCCAGATTTCCAGGGGGGAGAGGCTGAGGGTTATGGGTCGGTGGTTAGAGCCTATCCAGGGGAGAACAAGGGAGGAGGGGGAAAGCGACTCGTCAAGGAAGGAGTTGCTAAGTAGAAAATGATCCAGGCGAGCAGTAATATGCCCAGGTCCTAGCCCTCTATTTGACCAAGTGAAACGACCATTAGACGATTTTATATCAATTAGTTGAAAAGAGGATATGAGATCCTCAAGATGCTCTCAAGTGGGGTCTCTTACTCGGGTGCCTTCTTTATTTTCTTTAGGGTGAAGGGTTCTGTTGAAGTCTCCAGCTATAGTAAGATCCTCAGGATCTAGACTCCCTTGAAGGTTTTGGAGGGAGGTCCAACATTCAATTTTTTCTTGATAAATAATGGGCATATACACATTAAAGACATCCAAAGTCTTACTAGTAGGAATGTGAAGTAGGGTTGTTTGGATCCAGTGGGTTGTAGAGTGCTAGCTTTGTAGAGAGAAGATGCTTGGATTCCACAGGGTGCAGATTCCTCCCGAGGCTCCTCTTGAGCTAATTGCCACGACTTTGCATGAACACCAGATGTAGTTGCTTTCCTGAAGGATGCCATTATCCTTCCTTTTAGTCTCCTGGAGCAGAAGAATGTGAGAGTTTTCTACTTTGATCAAGTCATGTATCAATGAGAGCTTGTGTCGACTCCCTAGTCCCATGCAGTTCCAAGAGATTGCTTTTATCATTTAGAAGGCTTGGAGATTCCCCCTTTTTGGGGGTTGGATCCATTCTGATTTCTTGTCTACCTTGTTTCTTTCTTGGTATGCTAATTGAGAGTTGTTTGTTTCCTAAGTTCTATTTCCTTCCTGGCTGAAGCTTCCCGCCTGCGAAGATTGAATTTTCTACCCACTTTTCTGATGGGGGAGTCGTGAGTATGTGAGTCTGAGCCATCCTTAGAGCTTTGATCTATTTCATCGTCCTCAGGGTAAGAGGTAGGGTTATGTGAAGAAGGGGGGGCTGAGGGGGATGAATGAGTGGAGGCACAGAGGGGTGACTTGCAAGAGAGGCAGGAGGAGGAGTGAGATGAGGCTGTGAGGGGGGTGGATCTTGGTTTTCAGGTGAGTTCAGACTGCAAGGTTCTGAATCTTGAGATAATTCAGTCAAGGGGGGCATGGGGGTGACTTTAGGGTTTTGGTCATGGCGTTGTTGTTTTTTCCTTTTAGGCTGTTGCCATTGATCATATTCTTCAGGAGGAGATTTGGGAAAATGCTTTGCAAAATGTCCATATTCATGACAGATTTTGCATTTGAAAGGTAGTTGTTCGTAGTCTACTTGTTGTAGATAGATCCATTTATCCATAGTGAGGTTAATAGCTTCAAGCATGCCTTTTTCAAGATCAACTTCCACACAGATCCACGCGCAAGCTTGGAGACCATCTTTGGGTTCGACACGATCTATATATTTCCCGAGGGTATTACCTATAGAGCGAATGGTTTCATCGTTCCAACAATATAGGGGGAGAAAGGGGAGACAAAACCAAACAAGAACTGCATTGGGGATATCGTTCTCGGGGCTGAAATCTGGGGTCCAGCTATTAAGATACATACCTCTGGAGCCCATAAAGTACGGTCTTCTTCTGAAGATGAGATCTCGATCTGATTTATCTTCGAACAAAAAGGCAAAGAAGCCTCTTCCACACAGAAAGTGCGAGATATTGCCTTTTAGGTGGGGCTTCCAGTTCTTGTAGATCCAGAATGCCATAGCCCATGGTGAGGGCCAAATTCTAGTGAATTGACTTATGAGAGCATGATCTGCAAATTTTAGGGCAAGGGATCTAGAGCTTCCTTGAATCTGAACTGAGGGGATTTGATCCAGTTTTTTCACGAACTTTGGAGGGGCGTGCTTGGTCGGCTTGGGAAGGGAGGCGATTAGAGAGGCAAAAGTTGCAGCGTCCAAGGAGGAGGAAGAAGGAGGAGGCTGGGGAGGGGGAGGAGCCGAGGCCCCTCCAGGAGAGGAGGACATGCGTGTGGAAGTGGGGGGAGAGATCTTTCATTAGGGAGATGGTTTCCTTCCAATTGTCCATAGATATTAGGAGACTCGAGATCTGGTGTTTCCCGTGTCTGGAATCTAGGAGTGGATTGTGCCTAGGACTTCATCGTCGGAGACGAAATGTCATAAGACTCAGACATCAAATTTTGTGAGGTCAATTTCCACTTGAATATGCAATGGAGTAGGAGTTTCATAAGAGTCAGATGACTCTTCAGTTGCAACAACAAGTCATGATCTGGTATGTCAAGGGAGGTATCTAGAAGAGCTTCCTTGGCCTTGTTGAGAGCCTCTTCCTCAAGCCATGAGAGATATGGACAGAGAAAATGGCTTGGATAAGGTTGGGGAAATGGCCAGCAACAAGTGAATGGAGTCTTATCAATGGTCGAGCAAGGAGGGAGCGGGGTGGTAAAACCAAATGAGACTGGGAGGGAAAATGATAGGGTGAGGTGTATTATTGAAGGAGTTGGTGATGGCGTTGCCATGGTGAACACAAGGTGGGAATTTAGTTAGGATGAAAGTAAAGGTAGCTTCCATGATGAAGAGTCAGATGAGAGGGGCAAGCCAGGAGCAGGGGTCGTACCTTCAACTTTCCAGTTAGCTGTGATGAATTTGACAACCATAGGATGTGGAAGTTCGGGTGGAACACGAGCCTTTGGTGAAGTCATGATTCATTATGAGAAGTGACGAGAGTGGAGGGAGGTGGGCATGCATCGATGGGAGGGGTGGCCACATGGGTGATCTCCTATGTGATCGACCCTTCTTGATATCTCTTCTCGAACACCCAATATAGGGACTTTTTCATTTAAATGTTAATATTCTTTTGCATTTAAATATTAATATTCTTAACTACATTAATGTTATGTTTTGTAAATTTTCATCGATTTTTTTTTATGTTAAAGGGTATTTATAATACATTAATGTTCAAAGATGCATATTCATAAAAAACATTTATATATAACCAACAAAAAAATATGCTTCATAAATTAGTAAGTTTTTTTTTTCTTTGACATAAATAATAGGAGCATTTGGTAGTTTTGTAAGTCCTATTATAGGGTGATTCTGGGTTGCATTGAGTATATAACATTGCCAAGGTGGTTTTAATCGTCATCATTGTGTCACTTTTTAAAACAAATACAGGGGAATCAGTAATTGGCCAAGATTATCTAGGCAAGACTTAGATTCAAATCCAACTGGCTACCATTATAAACCCTAGGCTAGGTGCGACAACCCTTAAGTCAATTGCCAAGATTCCATCAAGCCACACCTAATAGGAAACTCAGGCCTCAACCTAGGGTTGAGACATCCAAAATAGTGGTGTCTACCCTTTTAACCAAGACACAACGGGCCAATGTCTTAGTAGGGATTTGACCCAAAGTGGGGAGAGTGCAAAATTTACTTCCCAACTATTTGAGGATTTGACCCAAGTGGGGAGAGTGGAAAATTTACTTCCCGACTATTAGAGGATTTGACCCAAGTGAGGAGAGTGCAAAATTTACTTCCCAACTAATTGAGTTATTGCCCCTTGACTAACCATTATGTCACTTTTATTTTAACAAAAAAGGGTTTACAACGATAGTCCACTGAGTGGCTGCCACTATAGACCCTGGGCTAGTGCCAACAATCTGCAAGTCAACACTAGAAAAAAACATATGACTTAGCAAGGGCTAAGATGTCTAGAGACACACCCATGAGGGGGTCCCACTCTTGGGGGTCGTCTACTCTTCGAGCCTCATCACAATGAGCCAAATGTCACAACGAGGATTGAACCTGGGTGGGGAGAGTGCAAAACCTACCCCCCAACCATTTGTGCTATTACCTTTGAGCTCACTTTTTAAGTAATGTGATGATGGAGTTAGCTAGGGACCTTCCTTTCAATTCCAAGGTCTGACATTCCACTCCTCGCCCTTAGTAACAAGGGAACTTGGCAGCTTTATAAGCCCTGCTACAAGATGATTATTTGTGTTTAGTATACCACATTACTCGAGGTGTTCCTAGCCTACCACCTGTTGGAAACATTCCAACAAATTTCCTCATGCAGTCACATGCACATGCACATGCCTGCAATCTACTTATGAATTGTTTGTGTAACTATGTGATCTATTCATGATCAGTCTGTGTAACTGAGTGATAGATGTTATATATATGAGCATACCTATAGAGGTAGAGGACAATGCGAGTGCAAGCGAGTACACTATGTGAGGAGAGGATAGTTGTATGCCTATGGAGGCTATTGTAATTCTCTCTTGAATAAGAAGAAGACCGATAATCATTGCCCGTGGTTTTTTCCCGATTTGGGTTTCCACATAAATCACTGTGTCAAGTGTATGATTGATGTGCTTGGTTTAATGTGTGTTTTATCTTGCTTATTTTATGCTCTGTTAGATGTTATGTTTTGCTTTCGCTGCCTAACAAGTGGTATCAGAGCTTAGAGTTGGAGAAGCAGAGAGCGAAGGAGAAAAAAATCTGGTCATTGGATCGAAGAGCTGAGCCGAGCCAAGTGAAGTGGAAGTGGATCAGTCAAGGATGGGTTTTATTACATCATCGCGGGTCATCCCTGTGGCACAATGTGACGATAACATGCAAACTTACGGAAATTCCAAAAATTGTGGAATCGTTGTGGGTTGTACACAACACACAGTGCGACATCGTCGTAGGAAGGACACAACACTCAGTGTGACATCGTCGTGGGTCCCAATTTAACAAGGTGTGACAATTGTGGTGCAAATCGCCGCAGGCTTTCCACTAATAAGGTGTGATGATCCATTGAAGGAAAAATTAAAGAAAAAATTCGCATGGTTTATAAAAATTAAGGTGGAGGATCACTTTATTATATAATAAAGGTGGAGGATCGACTTTGTCTTATTAGTCCCTGCCATAGGACTATAACAATGAGTTTGCTTTTGATGTGACATTAATTTGCCTTTTACCATAAATTTGTGTATGCAATGTAATGTTTAACATAGGTAAACAAATATATATTTTTGGATATAATACAAATATTTGTGTTTCTCATTTCTAATTGGTTGATAGAATTGAAGTGTTATTGCTCCCTTCAAGTCTTTCAATATGTAGAATCAATTACATAATCAATGAATTTCACCAATCACCACATCTAAATATAAAAAGTCGTACTATGTATTTATTATTATATTTATTATCTAATATATTATTTATTATTATATTTGTATTATATTTATAATATATTTATTATATTTATATTATATTTATGAATATTATAGTTCCATTCAACGCAAGGTTTATTATACATTTTGAATAACAAACAACCTTCAATTATTCTCTTTTGACAAAAAATATTCATTACTTGTGCATTTAGTTATATTAAGTTTCATTGTTCAACATGTATTTCCCAACTAACTCGGCAGGGATTGCGTTGCCATGCAACCCTTATTATGCATGACATGGTTGTGAGGTGAATGTTTAAAGTTAGAACCATTCAAGTGGGTGGATGTTTAAAAGGTGACCTTTTTTGTTTTATGTGGAAGGGTGTTTTAAAAGGGGAAACATATTTATTAAATATATATATTTAATTTTTTTTTATTATTATTAAACTTTTTTGGGGTTTATACCATTATTCCTCCACATTTAAAAGGGCTTGATTTTATAAGCAGTGGTTTGGGTGTTTTCTTCTAATGGAGAAAGTGAAAAGTTCCAAGTTTGAGGTGGAAAAGTTCAATGGTAAGAATAAATTTGCGTTATGGAAGCTCAAGATGCGTGATCTGCTTGTGCAACAAGGATTGCAAAAGGCCTTGGCTGGAAAGTCAAAGAAACCGACAAGCATGATAGACGAGGACTGGGAGGATCTGGATGCAAGATCCCTTGGTATTGTTCGTCTGTGTCTAGCATATGAGTTATTGTTTAACATCGCTAATGAGACGACACCAACAGGTTTGTGGACCAAACTGGAGAGTCTATATATGACGAAGAACTTGTCAAACATAATCTTCTTGAAGAGGGAGTTGTACAGCTTGTAGATGAAAGAAGGTACAAAAATTGTTGATCACTTGAATGTCTTCAATACTCTAATTTTTCAATTAACTGCTATGGAAGTAAAGTTCGAAGATGAGGACAAGGCGGTTACGCTACTATGTTTGTTCCCTGAGTCTTGGGATCATCTCATCACAACTGTGTGGTTTAACACAACAAATGTCATTGCATATGACACTGTTGTGGTAGCTTTGTTGTCTGAGGAAATAAGGAAAACATCCGGTAAAGAAACCTCAATAGCAGAAGCAATGGTGGTCAGAGGTTGATCTACAAAAGAAGGGTAAGATCAGAAAGGTACAACCAGGTTTAAGTCAAAAGACAATAAGGGTAAGGCAAAATGTTGGTTTTGTGGCAAATCTGGGCATCTCAAGAAGGATTGCTGAAAAAGACAACAAGCATCCAAAGATGACTCCACAATAGAAGCAAATTCAGCTACAGGTATGTTTGATGAAGTTTTGTATGTCTGTTGTGTCTCTCCACCTGTGTTTGCATAGAAGGTGCAGAGCAGTGATGGTTGAGTCACCGTGAAATAATAAATAAATAAATAATTGTATTTACTTTGGAGTTGTATAAATTATTGATTGCATGTAAATGGGCATATGTCCGTCAGACCTGGATAGGCATGCATATTCTTGGTTTATCAGGTCACCTATGAAAAGTCTAGACATAGATTTAGGTAGATTGAATATGTGGGGGGGCATGTATGTTGGGTCAGCCTTAACTCAGTGAAAGAGTTAAATATGTTTTTAGGTCAAAATAGGTGGTTTTTTCGCGTCCATGTGTTTTGGGTATCTTGTGGTATTGTGTCCATGGATTTGCATATAATAAAGCCTATAAAAGGCTTGGTGAACTCCATTGTAAATGAGCTTGGAGGTAAGCGGTGAAGGTTTACTTGGCCGGTTAGCTGGATTTGGTCAAAGTTGTTCGAATGCAAAATTCGAGGTGGAGCAGTGTGTCTAGTTTAGAAAGGTGGGTCTGTAGAAAGGTTGATGTGTTGGCAGGTCAATCAAGTTTTTGAGAATATATGATGAAGGTAATTTCATATCCATGGAACTTGGAAAGTATTGCAAGGAAGTTGGGATTGAATGGGCATGTTCAGTAATGCCAAGTTGAAACAATAGTTGTGGACATGAGCGATTGTGCTATCTGGTAACTCGGTCACCAACGGTTGCAAAAGATAGGAAGATTCAGGAAGAGGTATGAACAGGTCATCTAGTAATTACTCAAATGTGAAATTATTCGGTTGTGATGCATATGGTTTTTTTAATCAGTTTTCTAAGTAGGACCTAGATCAAATAGATAGATCTTTGATATGGTGATGATGTTAAGGGGTGCAGACTGTGGGATCCTACTACCCACATAATCATCATGGACATAGATGTAATGTTAAATGATCTCATTTTACAAGGGGATGCATATGGAACAACCAAAACAATTAGTTCATAATTGCAACAAGAGATTTGTTTGCAAACTCAAAAATCATTGTATGGCCTGAAGCATGCTAGGCAAATGGTACAAGATGTTTGATTCCTTCATAGTGAGCCAAATTTTACAAGAAGTGAGTATAACCATTGTGTTTATGGTATATTCATTATCTTGGAGTTATATGTTATGCTTGTTGCAAGCACATGCATGGTTGAGATCAACAGGTTGGCTCAGTTGGTTAGGACGTTTGTTATGAAGGATCTGGGAGCATCAAAATAAATCTTGGGCATGGAAATACACAAAGACAGGAAATATGGTAAGCTTGGTTATCACAACAGAATTATGTGGTGAAGATACTCAAGAAATTCAGTAAGAATAATGTGAAACTGGTAAAAATCCCTTTGGCTTTCCATTGTAATTTCTCTTCAATTTTATGTCATAATTGATGAAGAAGAGAAGTATGTCTCAAATATTATATGCTAGTAGGAAGTTTGATGATTGCGATGGAGAAATGGTCAACATTTAACATGCAGTTGGTGTTGTCAGTAGAAACATGACAAAACCAAGTCAAGAGCATGGAAATGGGTGCTTCGAACAGAGAAGCACAAGTATCACCTACAGTGGTTGCACTGATTTGGTTTGTGGTTATGATTTATGATATTTGGACAAGTGTTGTTGATTAAGGTTGGTTGTCATTGATGTCAACCCTTGAAGAAAGCCCCGTACCACAAAGGTTTGGGTAATGGAGCCAATATTGTTTGATATAAATATGAGTCATTTTTGTTTTTTCATGGTTGATAAGAAGTAAATATGGATGAACTCCAAAGTGGTCCCCTTATGGTGAAAGCCCTCACGGGAAGACGCTTTGTGGAGTAAGAGAACCCATTCTTAATTGTGGAATAATGAAATGAAGGAAAGTGAATTTGTCAGGGAAAATATCCTAGATAGATAGTGCTTGTCATGTCATTTCCGATGGTATGTGGAACGTCACATAATTCCTCACGATTAGAGAGTTATGGCCATGAGAAGTTGGAGACCCAAGGTTTGGGCAATGGACCCAAGTTTGTTTGATGGGTAACGGTATGAGTTATGATATATTTTCAGATAATACTATTCTATATGAATAGTACATGTCATGCCATTTCTAGTGGTATGTAGAACGTCACATAACTCCTCACGGTTTGAGAGTTATGGCCTTACGAAGTTGGAGGACCCTCATATGTTATCTAGAAGCCCCAAAAGGTCAAAGTAATCAAAGTGGTTTAAGAGATTTTAAAAGGTAAATAATAAAGTGAAGTGATGAGTGT